>PVJL010008472.1:0-66549 GCA_004026885.1 Lyroderma lyra
AGTAAAATGTAGGCTGTAGAAAAGATGACAGGGAAAATGACCCAGTTTCTTCAACAAATAAATTGCAAGAGGGAAAGAAGAGAGAGTTGAAGATTAAAATAGAATGGAGGCATCAACCAATCAGAATTATGGTTCTTATTTGAATACTGATTGAAAAAACTGCAAAAAAGTTACAATACATAAAACAGTTGGAAATTTGAATACATACTGAAATACGGAATGACTATTAATTTTATTTTGAGTATGATAATGCTAATGTGGTTATTTTTTAAAAAATCTATCTTTTAGAGATACATATTGAAGTATTTGTGCATTAAATTATGTGATCTTTGATGTTTGCTCCAAAATAATTTGGGCTAGAAGAGTGTTGGGTGGGGCTACACATGAAGCAAGATTGACCATGAATTGTTAATTGCTAAAGCTGGGTTAGGTGTATGGGAACATTTCTTACACTATCCCATATGCTTGTGCACATGTTTAAAATTTTCCATAATAAAAAGTTAAATGAAATGAAAATACAAATTGAAAATAACTTTCTAGTGAGCCTTATGTATATCACTCTATTTCTAAATAGTGCAGTGTTTTCCACCTACACATCATCAATTCTTGAAATAGCAGCTTGGAGATAGAAAGTGACATTTAAGCTGTGTCTACAGAAAGCCAAAAGCCTACTGGTTGATTTGATTAATTCAGACAAAGAGCTAATCAGTTTAGAAGAGGAAAAAATAAAAGTAAAACTGCTCTTTTTGTTCAATTTACTGAATAGTACCTTGTATAATGCTATGCACATAAGCGATTAATACTTTCTGGTCAACAAATCAGTGGATTTAACATTAGTTCTGGTACCTTAATGAAGACACAATTTGGCTGTCAACAACAAATACAAGAAAACTCAGAAACAAAGGTAAAAGCCTAGCTCTAGGCAAAACTATGTGAAAGGCAACATTTATTTTCTAAGTATTCATGTGCAATCGACATTACTATAAACACACAGCCTAAGTTGATGATAAGAACACATCACAAAACTATCATTAGTTTAAAATTTGATAAAATTCTTACAAAAGTTATAACAATGTATATTTGTGCTGAATTGATATGTCAATGACTTATATACTATATGTATTTTTAAGCCTAATGCAAGGACCCTAATGTATGGAACCCTTCAAAATTTACAAAACACTTTCATATTGTGACATATCATATTACCTCATTTTGTGAATCAGACAAAAATAGGTAACATAATCTCCATTTTTCAGATAAAGAACTGGCTCTCTGAGACTTCCTACTAATGTCAGTGCCAGAAGCAGAGGAATGGGGACTGAAACCCAGGTGTGCTGGCACCAAGACCAGTGCTCCTTTTTAACATTTGGCTGTCCCTCAAGGGGATATCTATAATATATTCTTGTGGCCTCTACTTGGATTATAATGGAAAGAAAGTTGATATGAATAAATATATCTAATTTAGGAACACAACCATCTCTTCTATCAATCTCTAGTATTTAAATCATGACTATAAACTGTTGCTTCTTTTTAATGACTGATTATTATAAATAGTCAATATTCTGGGCAAAGTAATGTTCCATTAATATTGCTTTCTTTTTTTTCCAGTGATGCACAACTGAAATCCAGACATTAAACTCTGTGAGGATGCTAAACACTCTTCTCAACAGTATTGGGAGTTCCCTGATGGTGTAGTGGCTTAAGGCTTCGGCGCTGGCGCTGTCGGTGCTGCGGCCTGGGTTCGATTCCCAGTCAGGGAGCTGCCCACCATTAATTTTTGTTTAATCTACTGAAAAACAGGATTAGTCATTATACAAAACCTTGTGTAAAATTACAATTTGAGACATGCAGAACCCAGAATTTGCTAATTTTTATGAACATGTATTCACAAATAGAGCTTAACATAATCTGATGTGGCACTGATTATTTTGATTTTTCTGAAATCCTGATTTAAAAATATAATGGAATGCATTTTGCATTAAGAGCATATTAAAAATAAAAAAAAAAAAACAGTATTAAATCTTTGGATGTTGAAAAAGAATACATATTAAAGTATATTAAAATATTATGTAATAACTTTATAATGTCAGTTAATACAAAGGTCATCATTCTGGCCCATCATTTGACAAATGGCTTTGTTCTTTCACAGTGCCTTCCTCCAAGAGGGATTCTGTTTCTCTTCAGTATATTTAGTCCATTTATTTATCATGCCTTCATTGCAGCTTGAATCCACTTTCCAGCCTATTTTATGTGTAAAAATAACCATTCATAATAGCATATGTGGCACTATTTTTCACCTCCAGTCAATGGCCATTTCCATACAAACTGTTTTAAGCAATGTTTTGGAAACAGTCCATCTTTTGCCTTTGCATATATGCTTCATATTTTTCTAACTTTCCTCAGTGACTCACTTTTGCCTTTGTTTTTAATTAAAGCTTCCTCTTATGATTTCTTCCTGAGTATCCCCTTTGGAACTAGACAGATACTTGTTTTGCACAGCGGTATGTTCAGCCAAGAATAAAAATACAGACATGCATTCATTGCAATAAGGTTTAAGTGGATTTAATCAGAATGCAGTTTAACAGTTCAAATATGTCTACATTTCAAGGACTATGGGAGAACTGAACTATATGTTCTCAGTTTCAGCTGTATGAACACACCACATTGTTAAACACTGTACCAGTACAAAATAAATGTACTTCCAAAGTCATTACCCTGATGACTACTTGATCACACAGGAGAATACAGCCCACGAGGTTGCCAAAGTGCATTTTCCCACTTTACCTCATGCAGAATAATTAAGCTGGAGGATCTAAAAGGCCACTTCACAAACACAAACTGAAAAAACTGGAAAAGAGAAACTAGAAGAGATTTCTGGGTTGGAAATAATGTCTGATGTGCTGTGGCAGAGAGTATGTACCTGGGAAAGCCTCAGAAAGTTGGGTGTGGGTCTAAGATGAAGGCTTGATGCTGGGGTTCAGGGAATTTGATCTTCCTGGAGCATTCACACCAGGGAATTAAGGACACCATCTGCATATGTCATCAAGTGACTCACTTCCCTGCTTCACCAAGTTTTTATTGCTGCAGTAACAAATTGCCACAAACTTAGTGGTTTAAAGGAACAGAAATTTATTATCTTGCAGTTCTATAAGTCTAAAGTCTAGTAAAGATCCCACTGGATTAAAAATCAATGTGTCAGCAGGGCTGTGGTTGCTTTTTGAGGCCAGCATAACAGGTCATGCCTCTCTCACAAGTCTCACTTAACCATTTTATCATCACATCTCTTTCTCTGACCACAGTTAGGAGAGGGTCTCTACTTTTAAGGATTCGTGTGATTAGATGGCGCCTATCTGGATACTTCAGGATAACTTCCTCATCTCATCAATAACCTTAATCATACCTGCACAGTAACTTTCTCAGTGTAACATAACACATTCACAGCTTTTGGGGATTAGAAAGTGGATTCCTTTGAGGACCATTATTCTGCCTACTGTACCAAATGAAGAATAGAATGATAAAGACTTTCTGGCCTCCACCTTTCAACCTATTCTTGTATCTTAATCTACTGACTGGATCTGGGTTTATTTGTCAACTCTTCAATATAACATTATACTCTTCTTATTGTTTAGTTTTAGTTTTCACCTGGCTTAAAAACCATACTATTTATAATTTTCCCTATTATTCTCAATAATAGAAAGTAGTAGTATAGACAATTAATAAGAAATAAATTACTTTCTTTTTTAACTGAAAAATATATTAATATTTTTATAGTAAACATGTTGCATCTACACATCAGCTATGGGGAGGAGGGTTAAATATTTTTTTAAAAATGAACATACTTATTACAACAGCACCATGAAGAGGTCATAAAACATTAAACAATGGCAGCCAATTTGAATTCTTTGAATAAATAAAAATGTGAATTAATGGGTTTCTTCAGGGAATTCCCACCTCCCTTTTAGTCTCTGACCTAAATGGCCTCGAGAGGACTGAAGATTATCTTATTGTACTCTTAGGTCCAAATGCATAAATAATCATTTGCCTATTAAAAATTATAATATTTTCTTTTTAAATATCTGTGCTAATATATGTTTTGAAGTGGAGGATATGTTTTTTCTACAATTTTATTGATGAATAAAATTAAAATTTTACATTATATAAACTGAAGGCAAAAATTGAATTTACCTTGGAGATAATTAAGCTTAAGCTCAAGGCCCTTAATTTTGTAATAGTATTTGATCATATTTTCCTAAAGAGGATCACAAAAATTGTGTATGTTTAACTCATACTATCTGGGTTCACCACTAACTGGAGGAGTTTTCATTATGAATTTCACAAGTGTTTAATAATTATAATATTTTCTTTAAAATAGATTTATTTATTTTCTACTTCTTGGATGTGAAGACTATTTTATTTGTTCACAATTTTTTCATTCCTCTCCACCTTTGCCATATTTCCTTGGAATGAAACATTTCCTCACCCTATGGACTTTAGACTTACTTTAGCCAATGGAATGTGAGGAAAAGAGAAGTTTGCTGTGTCCCAGTAGAAAATTACAATGCCTTTATGTGGCTTGACTCTGTCCCTCAATTTCTGCTCTCCATACAGTAACTATGTTACATGCCATTTAGTCAGCTCCAAATCCTGATAATCCTATGAATGAATGACATCCACGATGTCCTGTCCTCAACAGCCCTGCTCGGCTACCTATAGACCCATGCCTATGGCTTCTTGGATGGAGTTAATCCATTTCATATTTGGTCTTCGTCTTTTCTTGCTGTTTTCTATTATTCCCAGAATTATCATCTTGTTCATAGACCCCTGCCTTCTCATGACGTACCTGTAGTTGGATAGCTTCAGTTTTGTCATTTTTATTGTGAACATTTATGGGATACCGGGGTACCCCCTAAGAATTTCAGAAGGTTAGTCTATGTTTTATAGATGACAGTAAAGCCTTTGACTGAATTGATCATGAAAAGCTATGTATTGTTTTGAGAGAAATGGTTGTGCCTCAGCACTTGATTATCCTGATGTGTAACCTGTATTGTGGACAGGAAGCCATTGTCAGGACAGAATATGGAGAGACAGAATGGTTTCCTACAGGCAAAGGTATCAGATAAGGGTGTGTTGTATTCCCCCCTATTTGTTTAATCTGTATGTAGAACATAGAACCCAGAAAAACTAGACTCAGAGGAAAAGGAGTGAAAACTGGTGGAAGAAAATTTAATACCTTAAGATATGTCGATGACATCTTACTGAAAGAAAGCAATAATAATCTGAAACAACTTCTGATGAAAGTGAAAGAAGGAAGTGCCAAAGCAGGACTGTGTATGAATCTTAAAAAGACAAAAATCATGAATACAGAAGAAATATACAACTTTAGCATAGACAATGAAGACACTAAAATTGTGAAAGATGAGTATTGCATGCTCCTAACATGCTGCTTAAACCTGGGTCCCAGAATGAGAAGGTTTATAATGCCCAGCCAAGTTCAGTACAAACCTGTAGCTTTCAAGTAATGTGAGCAAGATATAAATGTTTGTGGATGCACTGAGATTGGCCATTATTTTTTATTAAAGCCAGAGTGATTGTCCTTCTACCTACTTTTTAATTTTACCATCTATGTATTTATTATCTATCTATCTATCTATTATCTATCTATCTATCTATCTATCTATCTATCTATCATCTACCATCCACTCTGGTATTTTCTTGGATTTGCAGTATGTATATTATACTTTTTGGTTGCCTTTAACTAGCGTAATTATTGATGGTTGCCAAGGGCTTAATCATTAAGTCCATAACTTCTCTTCCCTTAGAGACAGTCCTCTGTGTTTTTTCCTTTCGTTGTCGTCTTTTTCTTCTTTTAAAAAGTAAATTGGCAGGTATACACAAGAAAGAAAGCTTACATCACTGGGGACTTCCAATCCCAAGTCTGTGCTACCTCATCATTTTCTGAAAATGAAAAAATATAAAATCCATCTTTGTCTGTTTTCTTAAATTATTTTAGAACCTATGTGGGTTTTTTTCTAATTATTTTTAATTATGCTCCTATAGAATTAGTGCAAACTTCCTATACTTGTTTATCTGAAAATTCATTATGTGAAGTGAGGCTATGTCCCATAGTGGGCACTATTTACATTTTAAAGCATCTAAACACGGGTCTCTTCTGTAGCTCCTCTCCAACATGGACATATTAATGTCATTTAATTTTTTTATTTCCACTAAAGTTCCTAATCAGTAATAACAGATGTCATGTGAGTTCTTTAAATATATTATTTTCTTAAATACACAAGTTTACCAAGAAGTCTATTCCTTCCCTAAAAGGTGTTGTGATTCTAAATGACAACTTTTTTAACTATGTGAGATGTATCACTCTTGAGACACAGTAGTATAGTATATATCTGTTGAAAATTCACCTTGGTGGGAGGATGAACTAGCTTTGAGAACCAGCATGATAGTCTCTTTATTTTATAATTGACAAGTGCACCCCTGATTTAAAGTGCACCCCTGGTCTTATTTCAAAGTATTCCTAAATCTGAATTGTGAAAAAATGGCTTTATTTAAAGAATAATTTTTAGATGTAACCCGTTGCAGTTATGTAAAATCTTAATGCTATTTAAAACATCTTAAATTTATCCAAAGGAATAAAGTAAAACTAAAAGTTAATATTCTATAAATTAGGTTCAAAACAACCCAAAATGTTGAGAATGCCAAAATATCTTTATGGTTTTTTTATTTTTTAGGAGTTCAAATATATCCTTACTCTGAAATAAAAACATCTGAATTAAGGGGGGAAAGGATTTCAAAGAAGGCTCATACTACACATTATAGTAGGTACTCAAAAATGTTGAGAGAATAAATTGGACCAAGCTAAAGAAGTGTGTCTTTTTTTCCAGAGGCTAAGAAAATGAAAAAAAAAGGCACTTTTGGAACATTGCATGATTATCTAAATTTAGGTTAGGTTGATACCTATTTAGAATTGATTGTGAAAGGAACATGTTTAATCACTTGACTATATTTTTTCTGATATGAGTCTGAATGCTCCTTTAGCAAAGAGAACTTACAGTTTTTTTAGGTGGAGACGAGCAGAGTGTACAAGGTCACCTGTGAACACTATTGTCTGAGGCTGACTTTTGCATTAGGGAGGACATACTGTGTAACTGACCAGGCGTGGAGGAAAGATCATCATGAATGCTGGGTCCAGGTGTCAGGGAGCCTAGGGGGAAATCTTAGCTCTGGAATGTGCCAGGATGTTTTTTGCCGAGTACTTATTCATTCTAAATTTCAGTATCTTCACTTGTAAACAAAAGATAATGATGCCCCTGTTACAAGATTGTTGAAAAATTTGCAAGATTCTGGAAGTAAAGTGTAGTGGGCTGAATGGTGACCCCCTCCCCTCCCCTCCCCTCCCCCCACTCCCCACACATGCAAAATACAGAATCTGTGAATGTTACCTTATTTGGAAAAAGGATCTTTGGCTATATAATTAGGGTAAGGATCTTGAGATGAGGAGATCATCCTACTTTGGCCATCTGGGCCCTAAATCCAATGACAAGTGCCCTTACAAGAGTGAGAGATTAGACAGACATAAGGGGAGAAGGCCATTGGAGACAGAGGTAGGAGGGAAGTTTCCACAAGTTAGGGAGTTCCTGCAGCTAACAGAAGCTGGAAGGGGCAGGGAATGGATTCTCCCCTAGAACCTTTGGAGGAAAGGCAGCCCCTCCGAATGCTGGCACCTTGATTTTAGATGTCTGGCTTCTAGAACTCTGAGAGAACAAATTTCTGTTTTAAGCTACCCAGTTCGTGATACTTTGTTACCGCACCCACAGAAAACTAACATACAAGGTTTGTGGTGTATTACACGTTTTTACTAAATGTAAATGTTCTCTTTTTATTCTCAAGCCATCATTATTGGAGTGTACATTTTAAAATGGTGCCCAGCATTCAGTGGTCCTCATTTAGGGACGCTAAAGTTAGTCACTCACTGAATGTCCACATTTCTATGGTCCTTATTGGTAAAGGAACAGAATACAGGGAAGCCGTTGGGGTCTAGATGCGTCAACACAAAACTAGCCCAGTCTGTGTCAGTGGGGGATATATTGATATTAAGGGCTGGAGCATTATTTTAGGGAATGGTCTCAAGTCATGCAATTTCTCCAGCATTTCTCACCCTTGCTCATTAAATGCCAGCAGTACCCTTCTAATCATTGTGATAACCCCATATCTCTTGCCTTGGCAATTGCCCCTCTGCTGTGATACCCACCCTCCCCCCCGACCCCATTTAAAACACAGGTCTGCACTTCAAGTCCAATCTACCACTAGCCCTTCAGGCTTGTTCTATATATCCTCAGAAAATGACTCTCAGCCTTGCCCTCTGTCCTTAAAAACTTTGTCTAAAACTGGCCCCCTGATTGCTCCTTAACTTAGTACATCCTAGAGTAGCCTTCCCACCCGTCCTGGCCTCTCAGAATCCTCCCTTCAGTACTGGTTGTCAAGCACCCCAAAGAAGATAGGTAGAATTTGGAAGTACATTTAAAAGTTAAAGAAAGAGCTAATGTCATCAAAAATAAAATTTAGTGTATTTAAAGCTACATACAATGTTGGACAATTAATTTCATGAACTCATCCTAGAAAAAGTGCTACATACCTCACTGCTGAGTATCACTACGGTCATCTTCAAAGTGCTACCTGTGGGAAGCTGTGCACCGCTGCCAATGCCCAATCCACCCTTCAAGGCAATTTTGGAACTCTTTCTGGAGTGGCCATCAGAGCTGTCATTGTGATCAAAATCTGGCAATTAATTTCGTGAGCTTGCCACCATTAATTCAGGCAAATTTTGAGTTAAGTCAAATGGAAAATTAAGGTGTTCAATCCGTGATTCTTAAAAATTGTAATAGCTTCATTGAGACACAATTTATACACCATAAAATTCACTTGTTTAAGTGTACAATTCAGTGGATTTCAGTATATATACAGAGTTGTACAGCAATCACCATCATCTAATTTTCATCACTATGAAAAGAAATATCTATTAATAGTCACTCAGTTCTAGGTAATCACTAATCTACTTTCTCTCTGTACAGATTTGTGTTTGATGTACACTTCATATAAATGAAATCATATATTATATGGTTTTTTGTGACTGGCTTCTTTCACTAAGTGTAATGGATTTTGAGGTTTATCCATGTTGTAGTATGTGTATGCATCGGTATATAATTCTTTCTTAATAGTTGAATAATATGCCATTTATGGCTATGTCACATTTATTTATCTATTCATTACTCAATGGACATTTGTGTTGTTCCTATTTTTTTGGCTAGATTCTTAAACTGTTTAAGTTGTTCTTTATGAAAGTTTTATTGAGTAATTAACCTATTTATATAATCAAAGACATTAAATAACTGTTATTCAGAGTGCTTGAATAGCATAGGATAATCATTTATCCTCTGAGATCATTATTGTACTAAGTTGATATAATCTCAGTCACAAAACAGAAATTTGACCTTTAGCTCATACAGCTTTAAGTTAAATTTCCCGTTTCTGTAACGTTTTCTGATATAATGAAAATAATGCACAGATTCCCATCATTACCTCTGAGGCCATCGAGGGGCCTGGAGATAGGACCTGAGGTTGGGAGTCCCTGTTTCAAATTACAGAAGAACATAACAGGCACTTAGCTTTATTGTTTTCAATTACATAAAGTAACAAGGACTAATTTCCAAAGCATGGGCATAAAATGTCCCCAGGGGATTTGGTTTAATGAGCAGCTAAAAGTGATCTACAATGAACATATTTGCTATTGTATATAAATGGTGTTCTTAAAAAGCTTTAGAGTTTTCTTCTTAGGGAGGTGAAATCTGGTTTACCTCCTCATGCATGTTTGGTGCACAGAATGGAACCCTCACTAGTGCAGCCTGTCCCAGAAGAATGAGCACAAGTCCTGCCATTCTTCCTTGCTGTTTGCTCCCATCCCAGGCAGAGGAAGGCTGATCCTAGAGATCTGATTTCAGTACATGGAAAGGGCTACTTTTTCTGGGGATAAACCCATCAAAGGAGTTTAAAGGCCCAGCAATTTCAGGTAGAATCCCTTCTCTCCAACTCCATTTTAGCTTTTTTTCTCTTCTTCAACACTGTGTCCAGCTTTACTGCCCTGGCCTGAGAAACAGAAGGAAAGAAAAGGGAATGGCAACTCTTGAATGAAATTTTGAAAAAAATAAAAGTCTGATGTTGATGAGAAAGTAGATAAAATGTCATAAAACTTAGGTTATCAACGCTGTATTTCATATTTCCCTACAAATCTAACTTGGCTGGCTTCTGTACACAGGATAGGTAGGTCTCTTTGACCTTGATTTGCCTTTGTTAATAGGATCTATAGCAGAAGGTCCAGGTCAGCTGTATTAGTCAGCTTCACTGCTGTAACACACAGACCCAGACTCCAGTGGCTTAATCCAATAAAAATGTATTGCTTGCTGACATCACAATCCAATTGGGTTGGCAGTCATTCGGGAGAAGCTCAGCCACCTTCTATCTTGTGACACCATTATTATCAACACATAGCCTGGTCATCAAGAGGGGGTAGCCAGGCCAGCAAGTAACATACAGCGCTCCTTCCCAACTTCCATCGGCCAGTATGTACATGGCCCCAATCTAACAGCAAAGTAAAACGGGCTTAGTGACCACTTGGCAATGTCTCTGTCACACCAGCTCCAGGCTAGGGAATGAAAGGTATTTTCTATTCCTCTCTGGAGGTCTGATTCCATTCTCTCTCGAAGAGGCCGCTTGTCACATTTTAGTAGTAAATTCTGGGACAGGTTGAATTGAGTGATTAATGGGGATTTATCTGGGGATTCCTAGATATTCCTGATTTTCTATGCTAAAACACAATCTCAGGAGCATCTAATAGTACCTGAATCAATCATTAGAGATTCTGAAAAACTAAAATTCAAGAGGTTTGCTGGGTTTATCTGATTAAGTGGATTTTGTTTAGTATTATAAAGGTACAAAGAATATAATAGTGTACTATGGCTCTGGCTCTTTCCTGATTTACCTTGTTGAAATTTTTTTTTTATCATTAAAGAAGTTTAACCTTTGGCAAACAACGCTGCTGGGATTTTCATTTAGGCTGTGTGCATAAAGGACCATAACCTGACTCTAGGGAGGTAGTAAAGACATTGGTTAAGAGCACAGGTTCTAGAACAGACTGCCTTGGTGTGACATTGGGCCATTTACTTAATTCTTTGTGCCTCAGGTTTCTTGTCTATTGAAAGGGGACTTGAGGATGGTAATATAGTCCCCACCTGGGATAATAATGTGGATTGCCTTGATTATCTCACATTCCACCTCCTTCCTTGGGTCCTTCTTCTCCTGTAGATGTTGAAAAGTTAAAAATCTACATTTCTCAAACCCCTTTCCAGCTAAGAGATTGGATGTGATTTAGGTCCTGTGATTTAGATAAATTTGTTTGACATTGGAAGGCAAACACGAGGAGGCCATACTCTCATTTCGCTTGGCCATTTTTCTGCTCGCACGCAGAAACCTGGAGCCTTGAGCTGGCATCCACAGCCGGGTTACAGATTCCTTTAGCCAGCTTCCGGGGGTCAAGCTGTGGCAGTGGAAGGAGCTTCTTGAATCTGGTTTCCTGTTCTGGGACATGTTCATGAATTTACTAACTTCAGTGACCTTGAAGCTCATTGCTGACCTAGTGGGCCAGTTCTATATTGCTCTGGGAATTATGTACTTCTAGTGGCCCAGCCTAGAACCTACTTCTTCAGCCCACTTAACCATTTTGTAAACTCCCAAGTCCCGGTGTTAAATTCTACCTTGTTCATAATACTCAGGGATTTCCTTTTCCTTTTTTTTTTTTTTTTTTTTTCTATAATGAATCCTGATGAAATCAATATCTGAGGGGTTTTTTGAGAACAAAATGATAGCTGTAAAGCACTAAAGCCTAGTATGTAGTAAGTACTAAACACCTGTGTGTTTTCTTATTATGCAGACTAATGACAAAGATAGTGAAATGAACTTGTACAGGATCCTGGAAGATTTCCATTTTGGGGGATGAATCTGGCTCTAGCAATATGTCATCCAGTAGCAAATAAAGTGGAGTTTAGTCATACACCGTTAATTTGCTCACATTCCTTTCACATGCTAATTCAGCACAAGCTATTTGGCCACTGCTGACTCCATTACAGTGATGATTCACCTGGTCCTAAAAGGGCATAACCCCAAATTACTCTTTTGCTCTTGGACTCTATGAAGATATTGTGGATGGAGACACAAATGCATCAGGGACAGAGGTATTTTATTAAAACTATCTTTTTAAATCAATTTATTTAATTTCAGAAGCCAGCTAAAGATGAAGAATTGCCTATTCTAAAACAAATGCTAATATAAAAGAAAAATAATTGAAACAAAACAAAATTGTATTTGGTCACTCTGAAACTTCTTTTATTTAAGATTTAAAAAGCCTAATTTAACATTTGTTATTTCATCCTGAAATTCATTCAGTCTGCCTTTCTTATAAATTACCTTTTCAATGAATGCTTTGTATCAAAGCCACAACGATCCTCTCCTTTTGCTTTTCGTCTTTTTGAGCCTGTATCATGAATCCAAAGGGGCCATGAACTTGCCATTTAGGAGGAATTTTCACAGCTCAATGTTATTAATGAAAATTGGGAGGTTTTTCTGTGAATGGCAGATATTTGTTATCAATGATGATGATGATGATGATTTTTTTTGACAAAAGTGAGTTTATTTACTTTTTCCGGAAATTATACTAATTCATTTTCATATTGACACTCTTGCAGAACTTGATACACATCCTCTATCATCAAGAAGACTTGCTGGATGTCACATAAAAGAGAGAAACCAGTTAAAGTCTGATGATATTTTTGCTAAAACTTTTATTAGCAAGTTAGAGCAAGAATTATTCCTGAATTCTTATTTCTTCATGTATGAAACAAGAATAATAGTTTCTCCTTAGATTTATTATGAAGATTAAAGATTATAATGTACATAAAATGCTTAGCACAGTGCCTGGCATTGCAAATCCATTGAGTTGCCTCATGTGACCACAGGCAAATTGCTTTAGTTTCCTCAATAAAATTTCTTTGCAGAATATTAGAACAATTGCTTCTCGGCCTTTGGATAAGATCAAATGTAGAATATTAGAACAAGTTTATGTCAAGGCCTAATATGTCTATGTAGCTATTATTATGTCTATTATTATTATTTTTTACAAATAGTCAACTCTCTTTGAACCAGAGTTTATAGTATTCCCAAAATCTGACAGATAACAAAGGAGTGCTATATTTTTCATCTCTCACAATATTTCTCAAAAATAATAGATTAAAAAATAACAAACCAAAACTTAAATAAAATAGCTACAGGCAAAACACCCTACAATCAGTTCATGAGTTGCATTGTTGCATTACAAAAAAAAACAAAACAAAACTCCCCCCCCCACCCCCATTGAGCACGTGTTTATTTCAATCACCAAAGCATGGGAGATTTTATCTGAAAACTTAGCTTGTGAGCCCAGAATCTAAATTTACTCCACTGATGGTTTGCATGATATTTCTGGATGGGAAACACAAATTGTTCATAAAAGTATTAAATATTCTTAGAGTTGTTACTGGTAATGTTTTATGTTTACAAATGTGATTTGAATTATAAGTGGTTGGACTTGAAAAGCCAAGGGCAGAGGGCTATTGGTGGGAATCATGCCATGGAAATTTCTGCAATGCTCACTTGTAGATCCTCAGGATTGTGTTTTCAACTTTGTCTGCAAAGACATTGAGAGTTGTTGAGGGTTGAGTGTTGAGAATTCTGAGTGTTCTATTTGTTTGGGTTATGAAAGCCAGGACCCTCATTCTGGTCCAAGGAGGTGACTGGCTGTGGAAGTCAAGGAGGTAGCATTTTCTTCCCAAGAACCAGTGCCTCTTGTCCCTTTAGGATGTTACCCACCCAACTCCAGATAATAAGGAAACTGACACCACCTTCCCCTAGAACTGTCCTTGTCTACCTGCCTTGACTTTTCACTTCACCTTGGTCTGTTCCTTTGTGACAAGTCCTGGAGTGCACTTCCAGATAAACAGCAGAACAAGCGTGATTGTCCAAGTTCTGCCCTCTGGTGTTAGTGCTGAGATTTGTGACACTGGTACTCATATTTCTCAACTCGTACTCTGGGTAGGGCTTAGAAATACCCCAACTGAGGCTCTATCCCTCAAGGTTAGGGTATTTGACACTGAAGATTAGAACATAGAAATTAGAAATAAATAAAAAATAAAATCCTTTTATGGAAAAGAAATGTTGTCTTTTATCCCTTTTGGCATCTCCCAGTTAAAGAAAAAGCACTTATTGATGTGTACTTTACCTAGCTTTACATAGACTCATTTTAAGTATACAATTTAATGATTTTAAAATAAATTTACCAATTTTGCAACCATCACAAAAATCTAGTTTTAGAACATTTCAGACTGTTCATTGGTAGTATATAAAAATATAATTGATTTTTATGTATTGATCTTACATCTTAAGTGTTAAAACTTTAAATTATTTCTAATAGTTTTTTGCATGTGGTTCTTAGGATTTTCTACACACAGGATTCTTATAGTCTGTGAATGAAGACAGTTTTACTTCTCTTGCAGTTTCTAATGCAACAATAGATACCAAATCTAGTCTCTTCATGGGAAGGAGGTGCTGGGAGGAGGTAATGGTCTTGGTATATACAAACTTCAGAAGGTGTCTGTGTGGCAAGTGATAAAAACCAAGAACTTATTCTTTGGTTTCAATAATAGGCTACCTCTTTACAGTTACTTATTTACAACTGTAGTTATAATTATATATTTATTTATAATTGTGGCTATTTACCAAAGTTAATGAGGGGATTTTCCTTCTTAGGTTGAAAAAAAAAAAGCAAGACTGGCAATCCAAATACCTTTCAATGACATTGATGGTTATAACCTGTATGTGTATACTGTAATTTCTACTAGGTGTTCATTGTCATTACTTTTTTCTCAACTAGACAATAAAAGAATTATTCACCCCCCCAAAATGTCTCCTCTATTTTCCATTTCTCAATAGCACTTGATTTGATAACACCCTTCAACTTCATATCCATGACTAATTTATTTATGTATTTATTTTTATTTTTATTTTTTTAATGTGGGTAAGTTCTCTGGCTGGGAATCAAACCCAGGCCGCAGCACTGACAGCACCGAAGCCTTAGCCACTACACCACCAGGGAGTTCCCAACCATGACTAATTTTTGCTCAATCTCACTCCTGTCTTACCATATTGCTGCTGAAGTTTCTTTCTTTAAATTGTTCCTCTCCCTCTTTCTCCTTGACCACTTCAAGAGCCAAAGATATTTTTCTCTGTTCAATATTCTTTCAGATAAAATATCAATCCACACATTTACTATTGCCCATCTCCATTAATGTAAACTTTTCCTATTGGCCTTATGTGTAAATCACTTCCATTTACCAAAAATCATTTTCTATCTTTGCTTTTGTAAGAACATACCTTTACTGGTTTTCCCATTGTTAATTCTATTCCCCTCTCAAGATCTTCACTAATTTAGGAATCTAGTTGGTCATCCATATGTATCTCTTTCAGTCTGTTTTGGCTAATCTTTTAAGTTTTAAGCAAACCAAATCTGAGAGGATTTTAGTTTCTGTGTAGCTATGCTCCTGAAATCATTGCTCCTCTACTCATTTCAGAGAGTAATACTTATGCATTCACATATTTACCAAACAGGAGGCTTGGATGCCAGGGAATGTGTCTAGTTGTCTACATACTGCTGGCATGTAGCACAGGTCCCAGCACAAAGATGCCTCTTCTCGGTCCTGAATGATTAGCACCTTCCAAGTGCCTGATGACCCTCTGGGCTCCAGGGACAGAAAGAGAAGCTAGAAGAAAGAAGCTGTCCTGGACTTTGATGAAGTGACAATCCAACTTTGGGTAGTATGAAGAGAACACGATTCATTGTGATGAGTGCTACGAGGAAGTCATGGACAGACTTCTGGAGATGCAGAGAAAAGGCCTGCCTGGGTCAGCAAACATTTCAGGAGGAAGGTGTCATTGGAACAGGGCCTTGAAGAAATTTTTGCCAGAAGGAAATCTAAGCAGAATAGTCCCATAGACACATTAGCTATTGCAGTAAGGTTGAAAACAACAGTATATTAAGAGCAAACATTCTCGGCTCTAGTCCTGTCTTTGCTATTTTGTAGTCATGTGATCTTGGGCATGTCACTTATCTGTGCTCCAATTTCTCGTCTTTTAAATGAGAATGACACTAATAATATCCATCTCAATACTTACCTGGCAGGGGAGATACCATGATCGCTGAGGTGGTTTTCCCAGGGTGAGGCTTGTCCATTGCACTCCGGATGTGCTGACCCCTGCGATTTCCCCAATGTGGGAAACTCGACTGCATGATTTGTGGTAGTAGGGGACTGCATTTGGAAAAAAAAAATCCCTCTCCAAAATTTTCTAAGAATCACATGAAAGGATGCATGTGCAAACTCACCTGTAAATTCTAAAATATTATATGCAAATAGCTTAATTTTAGCATATGCTACACATAGGGTGTGAAAGTTTATAAGTATATTCCCTATTTGAAACACAAAAGATAATATTTATGATTACAAAATATTTTAATAATATAATGTATACTATCATATAATTAAAATTTATCATTATTTTAAAAATCAAGCCCTAGGGATGAAAAGCACATTATTTAGAACTACGTATGCAAAATACCAGAGGAAAACCTGAAAGTATATGCCTTTGGGGAGAGGGCTTGGTAAGAAGTGTGCACTGTTATGTGCTTCTTGACTATTAAAACATTTTATTTAAAAAATAAACAAAAATTTAAAAAGTTAGAGTAGAGAAACATAGGGAAGAGAGTTTATTTGTGACTTGGAACCCTCTGTTCCATCATATACTCAAAGAAGAACACGGACACATCACTCCTGATCTCATACTCAGCCTCCCACCCTGACATCACTGCAGAGACTACCAAGGTTCTAGAGTGATATTTTTTAATGGGGGCTGCCCTATGTCCTCAGAGGCTGTTCTGGTCTTCTGTGGAAGCATTATTAGTTGTCACAATGACCAGAAGTGGGGAGGTGGGTGCGTGAGATCTGGAGGGGATTACTGGTGTTTCCAGGGGCAGGAAGCAGGGGTGCTAGACACCCTGCAATGTGTGAACAGTCCCCCACAGTGTAGCATTGTCCTACATCTCTCACGACTTTCACGTGTCCCACTGGACGTAAAAAAAAAACCCTGTTTATAAATTTCTAAGCCTAGAAACTAACTCTATTTTAACATAGACACACTAAATATTCTGAATACTTTTTGCATAGTTTTAAACATTGTGCTCAGTTTGGAACTTTAACAAGTGTTGTGCTCCATTTCAGAAAATCACATCACCAACAGCAAAGCCATTTGTGGTATGCGAGTCACCACTGCAACTACAGCTGTTGCATCAGTGATTCCACACATACCTATAAACATATTTATCCCCTATTTCAAAGTTTCAAGTATAAAGGAAGTATGTGGATAATTCCCTGAATATGTCCTATTTTTTAAGTGTAGTTATTTTGTGCATCTATCCACTGCATTATGTGTTTTTGTAAAGTCACGCCCAAACATTTCAAAATGCGGTTTTTTTTATAAATTACTTAAAAAAATTTTTTTTTTCATTTTGCAATTAGAATAGTATATTGAGTTTTTGAAATTATGCCTGTAGGTACATTATGTTGCCTATGAGCTTTAATTCAGGATAATAAAAGGGATGTTAACAAATATTTGTTATACAAAATGTGTTTCTGTTTGGGTCTGTAACTGTTTTAGAAAGGCCTGGAAGTTCTTTGTATTTGACCTGGATGGCTCCTGCCACTGCTTAATGACATTTTCCATTTTCAGTTATTTCCCCCCTCCCTTTGGATACAGAAAAGAGCTACTCAGAACCACCTTAAAATTTTGTCTTTTTCAAGTCCAAAAGTGTAAATGATGTGATATCTTATACTCAATTAGGTTTGGTATTACAAAGATTTTTCTGGCAATAAATACAATTTTGCATGGTTGTAAGTTCAAAATCTATATTCCTGTGGAATTAGCCAAAAGATGGCAGTAGCTTTTCTGCAGTCTTTTCACTGCAGCCTTCCTTGAGTGCCCCGCACCAGCTGTAGGATGGTCTTGCTTCATGATCCGTGTGCCTTCCTGTGTCTCCACCCCCAGAGCTGGGATCTGCCACACGCTGCATTCCCACCTTCGCACTGCTAATTCACCAACCTAATTAGGCTAGTTAAGGGTCCATAAAGGCAGAAATCTGTTGGAGTTTAGTCTCATTCATTTCTTTCAGAAAAACTTGCAGGGAAGCTCCTATCTGCACTTGGAAAGGGAGCAGAATCTCAAAGGTTTGGCATGAGAAACAGCTGAAGGTGCCAACCTTCCAGGCCAAACATTCTACTCACAAAGAGTCCCAATTCAACTTTTTCCCTAGAGGAAAAACTTCAAAGTATGCAGGACCCAAAAAATCCATATAATGAAAATAAACCAAGGGATAACACACTTAGCTGAGACTTGCAGAAAACACATCTCTCCTACTATACTTCAATTCTCTCCGCCTCCAGAACGGCCTCATAGTACTTAATTACTTCTAATGAGGACAAAGGCAGGTTTTCTGATGTTCTCTCTCTTCATTCCACTGAGCCTGCAAAGTATTTTTTAAACTTGTGTTTAAAAACCAAAATTGTTAACGCTATATAGCTTACTAGATGCTAGGCACTGTTCTAAGCACTTTAAAAACATTAATTCATTTAATCCTTATAATAACCCTGTGAAATAGGCACTTTTGTTATTCTTATTTTATAGATGAGGAACTGCACAAACACTGTTTCCTATTTTCCTTTGGTAGCTTTTTTTCCCTTTTTTCTGTTTTTCCAACATAAGGTTTTAGGGCAGTCAGTGCATAATTATGTTTTGGAAACTTTTTTTTTTTTTAATGATTGAAAAAAGGAAAACAGAAAATGACTTGTAGAGATCAGAGCAAAGCATAATCTCAAGACACAGTGTTTGGAGTTGAGGAGTATTATTTTTGTTTAGGTGAAATATAAAAGCCTCTTAAGGAATTCCATACAAGGGCACAAACTAAAACCTCCTAGAGATTCATTTGGCCATTAGACTCAATTTAGCAGAAGAAAGCGGCTAAATAAATCAGAGGTTTAATCTCTTGGATTTCTCTTGCTTTGTTATGCTCTCGGCATTGCTTATTTCCATCCCCACTAGTGAAATGCTTACCTCCAGGCTTTTTGGGGGTGGCCAAGAGAAAAATAGCATCCTCATAACCTGTGTAAGGGCACTGTTCACACATCAGTGCACATACTCAAAGAACAAATACCCAACTCCGGTAACTACTGCGGAGAGTCATTCACACTTTTGCTTGCACCTACATAGTACCATTTATCTGGAAGCTTTTCTGACAATTTGATTAAAATTTAATGCACATTCAGCTAGTTGGTTCAGAAAATTACTAAAGTGATTGCAGTCTTGAAATGTGTGGCTTGTTAGATCTGTTACTATTAGAACTTTCCTATTGGGGCATTTTGAATTTTGCAAAAGAAGAGTATACAGAAACATCATTTGTTAAATAGATCTTCTCCTAAAGAATTTCTTCAGGGTATTGAAATTTTTACCACTCTTCGTTTTGAATTCTGAAGCACATGTCATTTAGATTTGGATTACTGTCAACTATCAATTAGTGGAGAGAGGTGTGGGACCGCTCTCTCTCTGAAAGTGTTTTTTCCATGCCACTGACAGCAGGCCTCCTATTAACAGTAATGGTTAGAGAATGCAGCAGTCTTGTTACTTGGATAAAGAAAAGTTTATGAGCAAGCCCATTCTGTTAGAACTCTTGGACTTCTTTATAAAATTAATTAGTCCACTTAATGGCCTTAGAAAACAAAGTACGTAGTTTTAAACATCACTGAATCTTTCTTTCAGGGTTCAGTGTCTTGCTATGACTCAGGGTCCATTATTATTATACAGAATTGCAGTTAAAGAACAAACAGAACTCAATGTACCTTGCTCCCTGGACCTACCTACTCAGAATTCTTTTCACTTATATCCCAAATTTAAGCGTTTCCTTATCAGCAAGATGCACAAGCTCTGCTGTAGCCTGACGACATTTAAATTCTAGTTCCATCATTTACCTACTGTATCACCTTGTGCAAATGAGTTATCTGTTCCTAAATTTCCTTATCTGTAAAAGAGGAAAAATGGTAGGTCCTATCCAACTCATTAATCTCATGTTATAAGTACTAAATATTCATACAAAAATACAAAGGATAATGCCATGTCCAGTGTTAGCCAAACTGCCAAGTCTTAGGGCATTGTCCTCAGATTGTCCTCACTTCTGACACCAACTGCAAATTCAGGGAGTTGTCAAAACCACTGCCAGGTTTGATAATGCCATGAAACTGAAAGGACCCACAGACCTCACTAAAAGCTATTACACACATGGTTTTTGGTTATGGTTCATTAAAGGGAAAGAAGACAAATAAGAACAGGCTAAAAGAAGACACACAAGACAGAATCGAAGAGGATTCCAAAGAGAAAAGCTTCCATTTTTCTCAGGATGTGTTAACCTCTGGTATCAGTGTGTGACAATACACATGGAGTACTGCCTACCTGAGGTGTGCATCAGAGTTTTGGAGTCCAGAGTTTTTACTGGGGCTTCATTACATAAGCACAATTAACTGAATGATTGATTGCCCATGTGTTTGAACGGTCTCCAGTCTCCCCTCTCCCATCCTCTGCCCTCAGTTGAGTAACAGTAACAAAGACATTCTTATCACTTGGGAAATCAAGGCTTTAAAGATTGCTTTTCAGGAGCTGGTGACAAAGGCCAGATCTCTCTTTGGGTCAGGCGAAATTTTTTACTACACAGCCTGGCACTGAGTAAGTACTCTCCTAATGTGTATGATTATCATTATTAATTGTCCTTTCTCCTGCAAAAGGACCAAAGAGAAACATTTTCCCCCACTTTTTATCCAACTTTTTATTATGAAAATATGCAAGCATATAGAAAAGTAAAATGTAAGGAACTTCTGTATACCCACCACTAGATCCAGCAATTAACATTTTGCCAAATTTGTTGCATCTATATAGAGGGATATATGTATACATATGTTGCATGTGTAATATACATTATATACAAGGTCAGACAACAGAGCTGTAGTCATGCCCAGGATCTGATAATTCAGTTTGTGAACTTGCCAATGTAAGCACACAGTGGGAAGTTCACAAACTTAATTGTCAGATTTCGGGGATGACAGCTCTGATGCCCATTCCAGAAAAAAGTTCCAAAATTGCTTTGAAGGATGGACAAGGCACTGGTGTCAGTGTTTATCTTCCCAAGGGGAGGACTTTGAAGGTGACCATAGTGATATTCAGCAATAAGGTATATAGCACTTTTTCTAGGATGAATTTGCAAAATTAATTGTTGGCCCTCATATATAAAAGTATTTGAAAAATGAGTTGCAGCTATCATAATTCTTTATCCCTAAAACACTTCAGCACACATTTCCTAAGAGTAACTACAATTACATCTTAGAAAACTGACAATAATTCTCTAGTATGCAATATCCAGATTATATTCCAATTAAAGGGAACATATGAGTTAATGGAGGGAGCCAGTGGGTTTCTGTACTTCTCTTACCTGGACACCATGCTCATCCTCTTTCTCCTGTGCAAGTATCTAGAGTGGCTCCACACTTCTTGCTGAATTAAGTCTAAACACTGGTGACAACCATTCAAAGCTTCTATGACCACATGTATCTGACAGTCCCAATCTACAATATCACATTCCCACATATATTTACATAACACCTCCTGAGTACTTACTGTGTGCCAGGCATGGTCCTGAGTACTTTATGTTCACAGTGTCACTGCCCATTGCTTCCCACCATCAACCTTCTACTCCAGTCATGGTGCCTCCATCTTTCCACACAAACTGTGCACACTGACAGTTGGGAGGAGTCATCCTGTCACCCAAGTCTTTAGAGGCCCCCTGGTTCACTAGTCTTCAAATTGTGTTTCATTGTTTCAGAAAATGAGCCTTAGGAACTGTCTCAAAGGTTGAGGTTATGGCCAAGAGATTGGGTCACATACCCACTGCTGCTCCCCTTTTAACATCCAGAAAGAATTATTAGTATCCTACTGCTTTAAAATAATGTTTTTATAAGCAATTAATGAAATCCAACCCAATCATTTTGCAAAACATATGGAAGGAAGCAGGAAACAGTGAATCAATTTGCTTAGGTATCTAATACATGGTTTTGCGAGTTCAGTCTACTCCAGGTATATTTGATTCCTCATTATTTCCTTCCAGTGTTTATAAAGGTTGTTACCTTGTCTGACAGACCCTTCAGCTCCTTCCTGACTCATTTCGACCTCCTTGAAAAATGGGGAGCATCTATGCTTTCGCCATCATTAAATCTTTCCCCAGCTGCTCAAGATGATTCTCTTCACTGGTCTCCTAGAGCCTTTAGTCTGAACTGCATACATTTAACACTTAATTTTGCACCCTGGAGTCTTATCTCCTCTTTCATGTGTTTTAGTTTTGCCTCTCTCTGCAAAGTAGTAGTTTGAAAGTCATGAGAACAACTTGGACTTTTAATTAGTTCATCTAAACATTTCAACAAACATTCATTGAGTAACTACTAAGTACAAGGCACCAGGTAGGTGCTTTCAAGAATATAAGGATGAAAAACACCTTGCCTCTAGGTGTTCAAATTCTACTTGAGGAAATAGAAAAGGAAACATTGTTTTGCAGTAAAAGACAGAATGAAAAAAGTAGAAAATATAGGTCAAGAAAGGTGCTACGAGAATGCAAGAAGAAAAGTGAATAATAGTGTCAGAAAAGATCAGTAAAATTTCCATTTGTTTCTATCCACCATGGGGTACATTGTAGGCACTCAAGGATTTTACTCTGTCTCAGTTTTGATGAATCAGTATTAAATTTTCTGCTAAAAAAAAAATCCAGAAGTGCATATGGCCAAAGGCCTATCTTATGTCATAAGCATAAAGCCAAAAATTACATCTCTTCTCGAGGTTGCTATTACTTCTCCAGCAAAGTGCTCAGAACACAGTAGCAGCTTAACAGTCTCTAGTTAGATGCAACTTATGGGACTTTGTATATGCTGAGTAAACCAGTTTTTAAGATTATCAGTCATTACCAATTTATCAAATTGAATTCCATCAAAAAGAGTAAATATGTATTTTTAAACCACCTTATTCTGATTTAGAGCCTCCTATTGGAAGACTTCAAACATTTCCCAGGATAAAAAGCAATTCTTTGGAATTCAAAGGAAACTTGGCTCTAAACAGTATCAAAGGTCAACCCACAAAGGTCAATCTTAGTTCTGTGATTCTTAACTCTGAGGCCACCTTCCTCTACTGCCCTGAAATTGTTTCATCCAAGTCATTCAAATTCCACAGGTCATTTTTGTGACAGACTGGAGTCTTCTTCTAGTCAAAAAGTGGAAGAGCCACAAGAATTACTCAGGACCAATTATTTCCCAAAAGTATAACTAAACATTAACTATGCCAAGCCCAAATTGTCACCTTTTTCACAAGCACTCTATAGCTACCAGGTGAATGATACTTTTAAAAAATGCTATTCAATAAGTTAACTTATTTAGTTTCTTGTGGGTTTGTTTGTGGCTAACATCTTTCTCAAAATGAAATCCATTAGAGGAACTACATGAAGGGTCTGCTGTGGGAGAGGTTAGGATTCAGTAATGGCTCTTTTAAGTGTACATTTATTTATGTTACTAATTAATATTGGCTTCCCCACTAGATTCTAAGCTCCATAAGTGCAGGGACACTGACCTTGTCATCACTGTGTCCCTAGTGCCTTTCAAAATGCCCAGCATTTAGATGATATTCAATATATTTTTGATGAATGGATAAATGGTGTCTTTTTAATAGCCATCCTAATGAATGAAAAGTGTCATCTCAATATAGTTTTGATTTACCTTTCTCCAATGACAAATGATGTTGAGCATCTCTTCATTTGCATATTGGCTATGTTTCTGGAGAAATATCTATCAAGTCCTTTGCCTGTTAAAAAGTATTAAAAATTGTTTATTTTTGAATTATAAGAGTGCCTTACAGTTCTGGATACTAGACCTTAGCAGATACATGATTTGTGAACTGTTTCCCATTCTGTGGGTTGTCTCTTTACTTGGCTAAAATTTTTAATTTTGATATTGTGTAATTTATCTATATTTTATTTGGTTTCTTGTACTTCTGGTCATACCTAAAAAACCATTGCCTAATTCAAGGTAATGAAATTTACGTGTAAAAATCATTTTTTAAAAAAATTGGGCTTTCAAAGACTTTTTCTTTTCTCCCACGAGGGAGAGTTATATAATCACAAAGTTTTCTTTGCAGTTTTAAATGAGCATGAGCCTCTATTTGGCATAGGAAACTTAGGCATATTTTTATTAGGTGATGGGAATAGTATAATAAAATAATTGGAGAATTCACATTTCCCCCAAATTAATATAAAGTATTTATTACAGGGCATCAAATAAATGATGGCTATTTATTATTATTTTAATTATCATTATTATAAGAGATTTTAAATCAAGATTCTGAGTAAAATAATAAATAGAAAATAATAAAAGTTCGGAACTTGTCATTAAGAGAAATGTATTCAAAGAAGAGATTTGTTAGTAGATGTGATAGCTGGAAATTGAGATGACCTCCCTACGCCTGCTAGGATTGGCAACCTAAGAAATAGCACTTTATGCCTCTAGTGAAGAGTGTAGTCCCCTAAAACTTGGGGACAGAGAAAAACCTTTGTTATCATAAACTTGTTTCAGACTTCTTAACTATTTAAATGTACATTCAAGATTTTATCGAATAGTTCACCTTGAGTTGGAACAAGGGTCTTAACTTTTGGTTCAGATTATCTTGTCACAGAATTTAAAAAAGGGAATTTTGAGCCATCTGCCTCTCAAAGCCCACTCTTACTCCACCACAATCCATGGGGCAGCCTCCAGAAAGAATTTTAGGACCTCATATGGTTGAACAAGCAAGGCATTGCTTAACGACAGGTGGTATCATTTGACTCAAAGTCATTGTAAATGCAAAGAGTTATGATGTTCCAGCAGGTGAGCAGACACGTTTTGGAGGAGGTCTTTTTCCTAATGTGTATAAACTCACTGTTGAGGTAAGCAATGTGGCAGTGATGGATACTCTCAAACTTCCCACGTGTTTGCAGGCAGTATATCCATATACTTGTCAGTGTGTCCATCAAGTCTTCAAGTTCTAGAGAACCAATTTGGGACTCTGGGGTGATTTGGTGGCCATATACTCTCTATAGTAGTCTCTTGCTTTGTCAATGTGGCAATAATAGTACACATAAATTTTAATAGACACCAATGGCCTACAGAATCCCTATATTTTGTGTCTTTGAAATAAAATAATGGCATCAATCACCATTGCATAATAAGTAATAATGACTTAAAACATACTGATTTCCCAGTAGAAAAATGGAAAAAAAAATCACAATTCGCCGAAATTCAAATAATCACAAAACATATGAAAAGCTCCTTTTACTAGTAGTAAAATAAATTTAAAATTAAAAGAGGAAGGCATTATTTTTCATTTATGAGACTGACCAAAATATGAGTGCTGGCAAAACTAAGAAGAGATGACATTTATATGCTGTTGATTGAAGTGGATGGGTCCAACGTTTTTGGCAATAATCAAAATGTCAAATGTATGTGTCCTTTGCTTCAGACATTCCACTTCTAGGAAGTTATTTGACTGAGTAGAAATATACAAATAGGCAAAGCTTTGTGTATAAGAATTTTTAACTGCAAAAGCAATGGCAGCATTGCAACATCTGAAATAATCTATATCTCCAATTATAATTCATTGGTTGAATAAATTAAAAATAAAATGTATAGTTCCCTCATTTAAAAATTGTATGTGCACATTTGTAAATAAATGTATATGCATATACATATGCATATACACACAAACATATATAGTCATAGAGAAAATGGTGTGGACTCAGGAATGGGAGACAGAATAGAATGACTTTGACTTTCTACTTTACATATTATTGTTAATGTCTAATATTTTTAAAAATTACTTGTAGCACTTCTTTAATTTTTAAAAAAGTAAACCTATGGAATTTATATTCCACGTTTGAATTGGAAACTAGACAGCATGTACTGTAACTGTGTACTAAAAATGTTGAAAATATTTTTGTAAAGTGTTTGTAGGACACCAGCAATTTTTCTTAGGGTTTCCAGCATATTTATTTATTTATTTATTTATTTATCTTTATGTGGGTAGTTCCCTGGCTGGGAATCAAACCCAGGCCTCAACCCTGACAGCACCAAAACCTAGCCACTACACCACCAGGGAACTCCCCTCCAGTATATTTAATACTCATGAATTAAGGAACATTGCATAATCAGAAGCCAAGGAAATATTGAATGAGATTATTCTGTATAATATGGTTGTTATCAACAAAGGATTAATGACAGACTTGGAACAATGACACAAGTATAAATTCTCAGCCCCAAAGTATAAGTGGGAGGAAGGACTTTGTTTTTGTTGATAACCACAACAGGGAAGCATCTAAGGCCCTGAGGAACAACAGCCTTTTGCAAGAGTCCCTGAGCAGTGCAGGTTCTAGTCACCATCTAAGGAATCCCCAGAATTCGGCTTTCCTGGGGTGCTCATATAGTTACCAAACTTCTCAGAAATGCAAACCAACAAAAAAGTACATTTATAAAATAGCTTCTCTGTTCCTGGCACTGCTATGTCCTTCCAGAAATAGAAGGACACTGTTAGGACCTGAATAGTTGTGTTCCGCCTAAGTTCATATGTTGAAATACTACCCACCAAAGATGATGGATGGTATTAGGAAGTGGGGCGTTGGAGAAGTGCTTAGTTATGATGGTGGAATCCTCATGAATGGGATCAGTGCCGGCCGCAGAGCGCTCCCTAGCCCCTTCTACCATGTGAGGATACCATGAGAAGTCTGAGACCTAGAGGAGGGCTCTCACCTGACTATGCTGGCACCCTGATCTCTTACTTCCAGCCTCCAAAACTTTAAGAAAGAAATTTTCTGCTGTTTATAACCTACCCAGTCTATAGTATTTTGTTATAGCAGCTTGAACAGACTAAGACACTATGTATAAAATTCAGGCTCTAGTCCTGACTTTTCTCCTTCCTATAGTCCTGAGGTAAGTCACATACTCTCTATGTCTATTTCTTAGCCTAAAAAGGAGCTCTAATAATAGCTATGCCAATTCTTTTCCTAGGTTGACACAAGGCTGAAATGTGGTATACTGGGTAAAGAGTTTTAAAGCTGTTAAGTCCTCAATGAAGGGGAAAGTATCTTAGTACAAATGGCACACACTGTAGAAATTCTTTACATCTTCTGCAACAATAAAATGAAGCACTGCCTAAATTTAGTAAAAAAAAAAAAAAACTACTAAGAGGCAGGTATTTTGCAGGAAAGAAAACTTTTTATTTTAAACCACAAATAGTCAGCAGGTGGCCACAACTATCCATATTTCATTAAAATCACATAAACCTAGGTACAAAAGCACCACTGATTATTGCTCTAGAAAAAATGCGTGAAAAATTCCAATATGCACAGTAAAAACACCACAGTACACACAGGACTAAATTTTTTAAAGCAAATGCATGGAATGCTGATTCAATTTTACACATAGTTTCCAATATTAAATTGATATTTATTTTACTTAAGGATGATGGAAATTTCCAAAAAGCATGACTATGAGAAGGTAAAATATCCATCCTTATATATTTTTGTATGCCAACTAGTAGAGTCCTAAAAAATTAGCAATTTACAAAATACTTGGTAAAAATAGCCTTTAAAAGTTGTCCCAAGAGGTACAGAAAATCAACCCCAATTTTTCATGACAATTCATTCTCCCTTGTTAACTACAGATTCAGTTTTCTGTGCCTGTGAAAAAGAAAGGGGGAAAAAAGGATATAGTTACTATTAAAACTACTACAAGCCGAAAAAAGTCCACCCCACCAACACACACACTTCAGAACATCTGTTTTTTAGCAACTCTACCACAATACCTATTTCAACTGTGGGTGTGAAACAGACAAGGCAGGCATATAGTATGCAAACACTTTGCTGTATTTACTGCTTTCTGCTTTTCAAATGACCACAGAAGCTTTACCTGTAAGCTCCCACTGTTCAGAATAAAAAACACCACACTATTATCTGATTCTAGTCACTGCAAACATGCAGACTTTTCTACTGTACCCTTAACTCTCACTGTTTCAATCTGCCCCTTTACTGACAGTGTGCTGGCTGGGGTACCTCTGGAGGTTGAGACATTAACAGTTGAGCGAGAGATGTGGATCTGCAATAACATTACAGGCAACGAAAAGAGACAATTACGAATGTGCTATCAGCAGCTAATTTCTTTTTAAGACACTGATTCAATCAGTGGGAGGTATTTACGTGAAGTACCTCTTCAGCTTTAGTTTCACCATTTTCAGATGGTGCAGTACCTTCCTTTCCAGCTTCTTGTTTATCCTCCTTCTTCCCTTTAGCACCTTTGTTAATCTTTGCTCCGGGTTCTTTCTAACAAAGGATCAAAGCACAGATGGCGTATGTCAGTCGGGTGTGATGTGAGCGACATACAATCAGTCAGCCTCTGGCCACACACAAGGTAAAGCATAACCATGGCCAACGTGGTGACCTTTAGGGGAAAATGGGAACCCAATTTTGCTGGACATGAACTGAGTTACCCTGAATTTCTGTGAAAATGTAACAGGCTGCACTGGCCCTTCCTTTCTGGGAAAACACGATTCCCCCCATGAATGTGTTGTGTGGATCTCCTCTCTTGGTGAAGTAAGACGTGGGTCTGACATAGAAGAGCCCAGCAGTAGCAGCTGGTGATGAGGCAGGAGCCAGGGAAAACCAAGCAAGAAAACACCGCACGTGAGGACACGGGCTTGAGCGAAAACTGAGAGGAAGGCTGAAAATGAAGGCCCATATCCTAATTTTAAGACCAAACCACCAGAAGTGAGCTCTGTTTCACAAACACTTACTCACACCACAATACCCATAGTTTCAAACAATTCACAACAAGGGACAAACCTCTGACGGGCAGAGTGGAAAAGCCATTTGGGGTAAGTTTCTTAATAATTTTGTGCTTTCATTTCCTCATCTGCAAAATGAGGAATCTGGACCTACCTCAACAGGGGTGATGTGAGGGTTATGTGACAAAAGTAATCAAAATAGGGTCTGGTATAGTATAAGGGCCATAGAAATGTGTGCTGGTACTAATTATTTGCTAGTATTAATTATCATGTGATTATTATTTATCAGACTGGCCCACTAAGACCAGCGATACGAAACCAGAAGCCCCTTCCTCAACTGCTCACATTGCTGGCAGTAGCACCACCCATGTCCAGGCTCATCCCTTCTGAACGCCATCTAAATGGCGCTGTCATGAGGCAGCTACTAAACATCCCTTGGACATGAGGTTTCTCAGAGCAACATGCTCTGTCTTCACTTCACTGACCCAAAGGAAAACACATTCCTGGTAAAGCATACAAGGTACTCTATGCCTTCTGAGAAAGCCTGTAGCAGTGCTGACAGTTTTCTGGTCAGTATATTTCACCTGAATCATTAAATGTGATCTTTCTGATGACTTTTGGATATGGAATTATAATTTATTCATTGTTTAAAAACAACAAAGTGGGGGTGAGACACTGCTTACCTTAGCAGATGTTTTTTTTGGTTTAGGTTCAGGTTTTGGTGGAACCGGTTTCTGCAAAGACACATTAAATTATACAAATACTGAAAAAACAACTGTCAGCACCAAAAACAAAAACAAAACAAAACAAAACAAAACAAAATAACCACAACAAAACAACAACAAATAAAAACTACAAAGGGCAATTGTCCATTTTGATTATGATCCTGTTCATTTAAAAAAATATTTTGGGAATGATCCGAGATGGCAGAGTAAGTAAATACTGTGCCTGCTTCATTCTGTGAACACATTAAAGTTACAATTAAATTATTGAAGAAGCAACATGGAGAACTACCTAAAGTCTAGCTGAACAGAAACTTTATAACTAAAGATACAAAAAAGAGGAGGCCATGGCAAGACTGGTTAGGAACCAAAACCTCTCATGGTAGCAGAGACTCAGTTACGCATGGGTACTCACCCTGGGCTCTGGCAGAGGGACAGTGACTCGGGGGGCACTGAAGGCATATGGGGGGCAGACTGAGGTGTGTGGCTTTGGAGCGAGGGCTGGGGGACAGATGCCATTTTTTCTGGTGCATCCTCCTTCCATGCAGCCACCTGGTGGGTGCCATCTTTCCTGTATTGCGCCTACCCCCACACGGCCAAATCTGAACTTGATTGGTCTATTGAGCTTTACTCACTCTACCAATTTGACTCACTGGAACCCCACCTTACCCAACTCCACCAAGGCCAGAGGCTGTCTCCAGTGAGCTGGCAGCCCCCCACACATTGCAATCTTCTTAGGAAAATGATTTAAGTATGTAGACCCCAGGACCGTGGCAACCAGCATTGATGTGCTCTGAGACATTTGCTAAGGGCAAACTGAACAAACCTGCAGGGCCCTTAGCTGCTGGAGGAAAACAAAGGCCCAAACGCCTCTCTCCCACAGACCTCTGCCTGTCCAGTATCAGCAGCAAACAGCAAAGAAACTGCAGCATTGAGTGTCAGGTTAAAGACCAGAATACAAACAGAAACGCTGCCAGAATGAGAAACCAAAGAAAAGGAGCTCAAAATATTTCTGAACAACAGACAATCAAAGTAAAAGAGATGAGGACAAATGACCCATCAAAAACAGAGCTCAAAGCCATGACTGTAAAAAATGCTCAGGGAACTTAATGATAATTTCAATAGAAAGATAGCAAGCATAAAGGAAGACACAGAAACCATTACGAAGGACCAGACAGAGATAAAGATGACAATAACTGAAATAAAGAATGGAATAAAAGTCACCAAACTAGATGAAGTAGAAGTGCAAAACAGTGATTTGCAAGAAAATCCAGCAGAAAACACCCACTCAGAACAACAAATAAGAAAAAGGAATCCAAAAAAATAATGAGAATGGTGTGAGATTTCTCTGGAACAAAATTAAATGTAACAACATTCATATCATAGGTCTACCAGAAGATTCAGAGGAAAAGCAAGGGATCAAGAACTTACTTGAAGTAATAATGAATGAAAATTTTTCCTAACCTGGCGCAGGAAATAGACATACAAGCCAAGGAAGCACAGAGTCCCAAACAAGATAATCCCAGACAGGAACACACCGAGACACATTATAATTAAAATGGCAAAAGTTAAAGAAAAAATTTTAAAAACTGCAAGAGATATGCAAATAGTAACCTCTAAGGGGGCACCTATTCGACTCTCAGCTGACTTTTCACCAGAAACGTGGCAGGCCAGAAGGGAATGGCAGAAAATATTCAACGTGATGAAAACTGAGGATCTACAACCAAGAATAATGTATCCAGCAAGGCTAGCATTCAAAATTAAAGAACAGATTAAAAGATTCTCAGACAACAAAAAGCTAAAGGAGTTCATCACCACCAAACCAGTACTACAGATACTGTTAGAGGGACTCCTTTAAGATGGGAGGAGGGATGGGAGAGTGGGTAAAATAAGGGAAAGGGAAGGAGATGTTTAGTTTGTTACAAGGCAATAATCATGGGGGTATAGAGCATAACATGGGAATATAATCATTAAGGTTGCAGGAACTTTGTGTGGCATCAGATGGGCACTAGATTTGTTGGGATGATGGGAGGAGGGTGGGAGGGGTGGAGGGGTGGGTAAAAGAGGGATGAAATCAAGAAGTACAAATTCATAGTCACAGAACAGTCACAGGGATATAAAGTGCAGCATAGGCCATATAGTCAACAACACTGTAATAACTATGTATGGTGTCAGAGGGGAACCAGATATATTGGAATGAGGATTTAGTAAGTTATACCTAAAACTGTTATCATACTGCATGAAAAATGTAACTGAAAAATAAAAAATCTCAAAAGAGGAAAAAAGTTTTGTTCTATTTTCAGCATCAGGTAACAGCATAAAGATCTCTGCATTTCATAACTATTTTAATCCTGGGTTCTCAAGTGAACGGCAGGTGAGATTTAAAAGCCAACTCATTATTTCCTAGTCCAGAATAGCTCTCTCCGCGAACAGGTTTAACCTTCTATCTCCAATGTCTCTGTGCTCCCTTTTATCACAGCACAGCAAGAAAATGACTCAGGCTCTCAGCTAAATGACTCAATGAATTCAGTCACACTAGCCTTCCCAATAGTCTAGAAATCATAGCATAATCACAGGCAAAATCCATCCGGTAATGAAGACTGTTGCCTGTGAAGTACTGGAAAATCATTTCCAAATTTTTCCACTTCTGGTGTAGATTTTAAGTTTTGTACCCGTCTTCCTTCTTTCATCATCTCCAATGACAATTCAAGGTGAGAAGAATCTCTTATCCCCAGACACTAGGCTCATTTGTCCCTAGAGGTTTTTATTAAGAACATGATTATCATGACAAAATATCCACTGTTAGCTCCCAGAGTTTAAGATTTTTCACAGATCTTAGTAGTCAAAGAGCCCACTAGGCAACTATTTTTCTGTTGCTTTTTGTGGTTCTCCTTCCATTCCTGTGAGCAGTACCTGCCCTATGGCCACAGTCCCCTCCATACAGGGCTTCAGCCCTAGCCTGCTCCTCAGAGCCTTGAGACCAGGTGGTATGTGGAGACTGGGGAAGATAACCAGTTTAAATTTCTGGTTTTCTATAGCTATTTTAGGGCAAATATTTCTCTCACAGAGCTAGAAAAAAAATTAAGTGTCCATCTCTCCTGGCACTAGGAGAGAATGGTTTTTAAACAGAAAACACTGGCCAGGGTCTCCCCCTGTGGAGAAAAATATATGTTACTCCCCAATGACTCGTGGTAGGTCAGGTTCATACTGAATCTGGCCCTTTTCATCAAGAGCATAAAGTTAAATCGTGTAGACAGTTCCATTCCAGACCATTGGTTGTTAGACATGACCTTTCAAATAAGAAAAGAAAACTGAGCTTGAAAAGTAAGAAATGTTTTTATTAATATTCTTACCACCTTAAATCTGCAGTCTGCTCCCTAAATGCAGCCGTTTACATGGCTCCTAAACTTTCAAGATTTAAATTTTTTTATTTTGGGCTTTGATACACTGTATGAAAACTTGTTTTCTCAATTTTCAGCAAATAATTTCCTTTTATATTATTTTTCTGTGAGATAGCTCTTTCTCCCAGACTCAGCAGTTAAGTATTTTGATGGGACAGGAAATGATGAGGTTTCAAGGTCTGTAATCCCGGTGGCCTCTCAGGAGGCTCTGCGTCAGCACCACAGGCAATGATCTCAGTGAAAGGTGCTTATATTTGCTGGTTCCTGGTGCTCAGGAAAAGCTTTGTTTTAAATTTTGGTTTTTGTTTGACCTATAAGGTCAACTCCCTGAATGGGCTACAGATCCATGGAACACAATGGTTTTTGGTATAAACTATAGTTTAGCCAAAAAAGAGTTAAAACATAACCTCTGAACCATGGTGAAAGTTAGTAATAAACAGAGCATACTACCTTTGAGGGGTTTTGGCAGAATCTGAATTAACTGTGTATACACACAACTGTACCTCCCAGCTTTTAATCTTTCTGGCAAATAATACTGCTTCCTGAGGATGGGAATCACATAAAGTACCAGCTCACTCAACCCAAACTCAGTTATACTTCTGAACTTCTGACTGGTTGTAATACCCATTTCTGATTTGAGTCCCTAAACTGTGCCAGGCTAAGGATGAAATCCATGCTTCCCTGTTGGCCAAAGTAGCTTGTAGCTCCTGTATTATCTAGTATGGGGATATATGCTGTTGGCCAAGAGGTCAATGCCTTTCTCCCTGTATCTCAGTGGGCAGTGTGGGCTGCAGGTGTTTTAACCAACATCTTCCACCTGAGAGACAGGTTGACCTACCTTGTCAGAATGGGAGCTGGTACACAAGTAGGGCAGCAGGGAGGACCACAGGAGCCAGCAAGGAGCACAGCGTGGTGAGAAGAGCTGGACTACAGCTATTGCCGAGGCTTGGCCACATGGGCCCATCATTAAAACTGAATGATCGAACCCTCATTTCTTCTTCCTTGGGCCTGGCCCACAGTGGGTACTCCAAGTGGCAAAGTGAAATCATTAATTTTTCAAAGATTCTCTAGAATATTCTGACTAAAGTATGAGTCGTGGAGACAAGAGAATCAGAATTCTCATCCACTAAACTATGTAGAATGGGAAGACTGTGACTTTGCTTTATGTAATTCTTTTGTTTCAGAGATCTAGCAATATCTAACAACTTCCTGTACTTCACATTATTGGTAATGGGGCTGGCTATTGTTTTTCACCAACGCATCTGATCAAGGGAAGCACTTGGCAACAATTGTCAAATTTGCTAGATATTGTGACACACATAATTCCCAAAAAGCAAACAAAAAAAATTAAAGAAAATACTATCTTAATCTTCCTTTTGCTGTTTTGCTCTGGACAGAGGGATGATCATAGGAACTAACACCAAAGAGGTTCCAAAGTACTCACCGCGGACAATCTAGCAGATCGTCTTGTGGGCTACAAAGAAAACAGAAGAATAAATATTTTTTGGTGACTATATATAACCAAGTTGATTTTTAAAAATTCATTCTTACTACCTTACTGTGTTTAAAGAATGTAATGTGTGACTCCCATCACCCTAGCCAGTTGAGCGCAGTGAAACATACCCCAAGTGACTCTGGGACCCTAACCAAGAGACAGTGTTCTAAAGGTCTAGGCACACTTTTCAACTCCCAATTAAGGGTGTGGCAAGTAAGGAAAGGAAAGGATGGTGAATTCAGTCTCTACCCAAACAATAATCTCTACATTGTGATAAAATTGACAACAGGAGCATTGAGGTGCTATTTAAGAACTAGCCTTCAGTCTGACTGTTGTTCCTTACAAATGGAAGTAAAACTTGTAAGTTATTACAAGAGATTTACATAAATGTATAGAAAACAAAACAGCAGGAGTTCTCCACCTTGTTACTGTGTTAGAAAAGAGAATGGTTACAAATCTTAGGAGTTAAAGAGAAAGGCTTCCTTCTACTGTATCAAAATAAACACATTTATTTATCTACTAAATGCATATGTTTAAATATTTAAATAGAATAAGTTCCCTAATTTTTTCATTTAATTTGGAAGTATAGAAAATTTAGAGAGAAACTGTTGAGATTAATATTTTCAGGAAATCTTTTCTTCATTGATGGTGCAAGTCAGGCAAATGAGATGACAAAGAAAATTTAAAATAACAGAACTCTTCTAGGCATTTCAGAAATAAGCACAAAGAATTGATATCCTACCTATACTATCATCAGCCAAAGATGGCTCTCCAAGGAATTTCACATTGTAAAAGTACAACTGCCTTTTAAAAAAAGTGTTCCAGAAGTAAATACTCCATATTTTTCTGTTTTATTTGCTGTTCTATCTCTAGTGGAATAGTGAGCCACCTAATATGTAGTACTCAATAATATTTGCTGAAAATATGAACTCAAGCTTTTTCCTAATTGTTGCCATCTTAAGTGGACTTTGCTTCATTACAATAGCTTAAATTTCAAATAATATTTCAAAGGGGGCCAGCAAAAATGATCAGTAGTGGCCCATGCCATAAATGCAAAAAATCATGAAATTCTTAAAGCTGTGCTTATGTTAATTTAGGTCAGTTGGTCAGGGCAAACTGGAAGAAATATTTTTTGCCATCTCCACATCTAAGAAATTTCTTGCTGAAAATAGTTACAGGAAGCTGAATTCATCTTTCTTTAAACTACAGAAGGAAATAAAGGGCCACAGTTTTCATGAATAATTTTAACCCTGAGGTCTCAAGGAAAGATCAGAGCCAAGGCCAGGGAGCACAATGTACCAAGACAAGGAGACTGTGGAGGTTAAGTGGTGGCTGTGATATATTCACTACATATGGTAAGAGGATGTACCACTCAGCACACAGTATGGGAGGAGTGCCTGTATCAGATGCTCCATAGGAAATACCAGGATGTCTGTTAGGATTACCACAATGATGCACTCAAGGGAGTCACTGGGGATCGGAACCCTAATTCTGTGATACGTTTCCCAGGAGAGATAATTGCATGAATTGCATATTACTAAAGAAAAGACAACATTATCAGTTAAATTGAGCAGCAAGTAGGTAACTTGTGGTTCTTCAACATGCTCTCAGAGCATGGAGGAGCAAATGAGCCAATTTCCAAACAGAGTTCACCTTTGATGCTTCTGTGTGGCCTCAAGAAATACCTATACCATCTCACAAGTAAAGCACAGCCAGCATCAGAGTGCTCAGAAAGATACGCTCTTAGAGGAAAAATGGCATACTCTATGTGGTAAAATGACAGACTCTATGCTAAAGAGGGATGAAGGGGCCTTATCCGAATCCTTCTCCAGTTAGTGTCAACTTATGTGAACCATGTTGACTTTATCTCACTGTTTACTTCATCTGTCTCACGTCTGTAGCCCTCCTGCAAAGGATCATCTTCTCTTACTTCTTGTAATTTCAATGCCTAGCAGGGTCTCTCAATAAATGTGGAGGTAAACAGAATGAGTAAGCAACAAAAATGTGTATAGCAAGTGTGAACTTGGAGGAGGTGCTAAGGCCACTATCTCATTGTATTGCACTTCAAGGACAATTGCATTTTCATCAACAGTGAGGCAAGACCCTCCAATGGCAAAAGATTACGTCTCTGAAGGCTCCAGTCATGTTTAGCATTTTTTACCAATAAAGTCTTTTTAAATTAAGATACATACAATGTTTTTTTAGACATAATGCTATATCGCACACTTAATAGACTGTAGTATAGTGTAAATATAACTTTTATATGTACTGGGAAACCAAAAAAAACTCATGGGACTTGCTTTATTGTGATACTTGCTTTACTGAGGTGGTCTGAAACCAAACCTGCAGTATCTCCAAGGTATGCCTGTACTCAGTTACTACCCAGTTTGGAGCCTGAAAATGGTCCAAAGTATATTAACCATTACACTTAAGTGCCTCTGGATCTGCCAACTAGCTGTCCTGAGTAAACCTTGAAGTGAGGCCAAAACATGTGAAAAATTCTCCAACTCCTATGCTCTAGCCCTGCTCCTCCCCATGTGAACACCCTAACATACAGAAGAGGTGAGATGATGTCAGTGAGCCCTTTGGGATGTCCAGGGAGACATTCCAATCAAAGCACTGCTCTGCAGGGCCTGAAAGCTGTTCTAACCCAAAGAATGTGCTACCTTTTTATATTTCAGGTCCAAAACAAGAGCTTCAAAATAAAAACCTAGGATATTAATGCAAAAACAAAGTATGCCTGTCTAGTCTGTCTAAATTAACTAGTCTCTAAAAAGCACATCTTTTACTGTAAAATAATTTTATGACTTCCTGCCTAAAACCTATCAGCTCTTCTTTCTAATTTATGCCAAAAAACAAATGTTTTTTTTCTTAAACATTCTCTTTCGGTAACCGTATAAGAGATTTTTCTTTTTCACTGCAAACACTGGAGGCTGAGACAAACCTTTCACTCAATCAGCAGCCTGGTTATGTATGCAAGTGTGTACCCCTTCCTGGAAAGTTCCATCAGCTTGCACAGCCTTAAAAATCTATAAATAATTGGACTGTATTTATTAGCTATAAAACAGAGTATTTTTTCCTCTTTGAAACACTAAAACTTGAAGTATTCTTTTGAGACTCAGGCTATTGGGCAGGACAACTGTAAAAATAAATATAATGAGAATTTCTCTTGATTTGTTGATTGTGAAATCCTCAGGAAAAGTGTCCAAAATTATAGTTCTCAAGGAAACAAGCATGGCTTTTAGAATGACAGGTCACCAAGAGAGTTACAGAAATAATGTGAGATGGGAGTTCCCTGGTGGTGTAGTGGCTAGGCTTCGGTGCTGTCAACACCGCAGCGTGAGTTTGATTCCCGGCCAGGGAACTACCCACATTAAAAAAAAAAAGAAAAACAAGAAAAAAAAAGAAATAATGTGAGAGTTTGTTGCTATGGTATACAGTAAGCATTTATTGATTAGCTGATCATTCCCTGGATTGGAGAGAAGTCTGGTGAAGGCTACTCTGAAAGACATGGAGTCTTTTACTTTTATGCCCTGGAAGTAAAAGCAACGTGGAAGTCTAATCTTGCTGTGACAAAGTTCACTGGGATAGGGATAGCTAGATTCAAGTAGACTCACTTTGCTTTTGCTGCATACTGCTTAAAATATATGAGCCATTTCATTGGAAATTGGAAGTATGTTTATTTTTATGAGATTTCTTAATGCTCCTGAGCTTGATTGTGTACTTCAAAACAAAACCCAAAATTCAAGTTGCTTTTAATTCTCAAAAACAAATGAGGAACTATGAGGAATGACCTTGTTTGCAAAAAGATGTTAATAGAGCCTTGGCTGGGGAATGGAGAAGGCAGAGAAAAAGTACTGGATAATCAGATTTTTATTATGACTAGAACGGGGCATGAGGACAGAGAATTTTGAATTAGGAGATTCAGATATCTTTCCTGGTTTTGCAATTTACAAATTGTAACATGTGGGGACAATTATATATTTCTCTGAGAACACTGTATTAGTAAAACTGAAGATAATAACATCTGCCTATGTTATCAAAAATAGCACTTCTCTGACATACCCTATTCCCTTTCCTTGATTTATTTTTCTTTATAGCAAATGTCCAATTATTTTATTTCACTTTCTCTCCTCTCACCAAAATGGAAGCTCCATGAAGGCAGAGACTTTTGCTTCTTTTGTTCATTGCAGAGCCCAGAACAGTACTTGTTGCATTACAGCTGGTCAATGCATTTCTGTTAAGGAATAAATCTGCTTTGTCCTCATTTCAGGGTTATTGTAAGGATCAGATGAAATAATGAATGTGAAAGGTTTTGTAAACTGCCAACTGTGATGACTGTAATATATTACTTTGGTTATTTATTGTGCAAATACTAAATTCTGCACCATGTCCTTCCAATATCATGGGAGGGACAGAGGATTATCTTTTGTAATTTTTATTATTTTTTTACTGTTAAATTTATTGGGGTGACATTGGTTAGTAAAAATTACACAGGTGTCAGGTATACAACTCTACAATACATCATCTATGTGTTGTGTTACATGTTCATTGCTCAGTCAGTTCTCTTTCTATCACCCTATATTTGAGACCCTGTCCCTGCCCTCCCACCCTCCTCCCCCATACCCTCAGATAATCACTAACCCCTAAACTATTGATTGTGCCTATGAGTTTTTGTTTCTTTGTTGCTTTCAGCTCTGTGTTCCATATATGAATGAAATTATATGGTTCTTGTTTTTTTCTGTCTGGCTTATTTCACTGTGCATGATGGTCTCAAGGTCCACCTATGTGGTCAAAAATAGCCTTATTCCATCTCAGAGGATTTTCAAAAGAGGATCCCCTTTGTAAGTGACATCTATTCACTACAGTCAAGGCTGTGTATATTCAATGAGATAACTAGGAAATTCAGTCAATTCAGTGGCAGGGGGGTGGGAGGTTGGGGAGTGTGGGGGGAGGCGGGAAGCAATCAATACACAGTCTGGCAATTCTTACTGTAAACTACCAATTAACTGACTAATCTTTTCACTTTCCAAACAATTGTTTTCATGTCCTAAAGACATATCATGATTTTAAATCTATTTTTGATTTAAATGACAGGTAGAGGCTTGTCTAGGAAAGATTTTTGTTAGTAATAATATAATTGACATAATAATATAAAATAGAATATTAAAAATAATAACATAAAAAATAAAAATACAAGCATACCTCTCAGGCCATCTCAATAAAGTGAATATCATGATAAAGCAAGTCACACAAATTTTTGGTTTCCCAGTCCATATAAAAGTTATGCCTACATTCATTATAGCCTATTAAGTGTACAATAGCATTATGCCTGTAAAAACAATGTCCATATCTTAATTTAAAAATGCCTTATTGCTAAAAACAAAGTTAGCCACTATCTGAGTCTTCAGCAGTTGCCACAAACCTTCAATTGGTAAAAAACACAAGATTTATGAAGCAAAATCAAGTGAAACACAATAAAAGGTATGACTAACATAAATAAAAATTCTGGGGCTAAAATAATATGTTTAAGACAGCTGCATAAGTAAAATTCTTTTACATATATTCTAACCAGCTTGAGTGCTTTTAGCATAGAAGGACCACAAAGACTGTTTTTACTAACCTAGAGCTTTATGTGCAATGGTTTCTACATTTTCTGACTAACAGATCAATTTAAATAGCAGTCCCTAAGGAGAAACCCAAATGCATTTTGTGTCCGAATATAAAACACATTAAGGTTCGTAACACTTATCTGTTTCACAAATTTTATATTTTCCATTTTCAAGAAAATTCAAGCATTTATCATTTTTTGGTTGGTTGTAGCATTTGGTTAGTGACTTGACTTTGGATCACAAGCTTTACCTCTCAAAGTGTTAGACATTGAATCCTGGGTAAATGGATGCTGGGGGCTTGGTTATAAGCAGTTTTGGTTGTTTTGCTTTTAAATTATTTCTTTATAATAATTATGTTAAAAGTTTTCCATTTGGCAGAATGTATTTCCTTATATAAACCTTGGGTAGGGGTTTTGCTATCAGGACAAACTCCACTGAATTATTAACCACAATATGAATCACCCAATCAATGAATATGTAACTAGATGTTGTTTTTGTCTCTTTCATGACCCTTTTTGGTTTATAAGTTCAACAGTAAGAGCTGCAGTTTTTCAACACACTGCAAACTGTGCAAAAGTGAATGGCTGTTACTATCTCACTTGTTACTTTTTTATCCATCTTTTTAAAACTATGTTCATGATATTACCCCTGAGGATCAAATGCAAGCATCTCCTCAAGTTCCTAGCCTTTTGGAGGTTTCTTGTTTTAATACAGAGAATCTTTGAGTTATTGCCTAATTAATTATCCCAAACCCTAAGAATTTTTTTGATTTAAAAAAACCAACTTTAGTATTTTGACATCTTGTGTATTCTACCAGAGTTTTTGACTTCAGAGATGACTCCTCTTAGGCAAATATTCAGAACCTAAAAAGTAATTCATAGTTCACTCAGTGGAGCAGAGAATTTATTAAATCAACAGTCTCATTTCCTTGCTGTGAAAGGCAGACTTTGTTCTCCTTGATGAATTTACCTATTATCTCGCTTTTTGCCTAGAAGGAATTCTTAGTGTCTGCTTTAAGAGAGAGCACAACTGACAGGTAGAAATCAACAGCATAGTAAGTGGAAAATGCCTCATCAGTGAAGCCAGATGAAATATATATAGGCCAAGGGAGACTACAGAGTGACACTTTTATCTCTGGCTTGCGCACTCTCAACAACCTTGTACAGGAATAGTATTCATTCAGATGCAGACAATCATAACAATATTAATAATTCCAGTTAATAATTAAATACAGGATATTAAAGATACACTTACCTCCTGCTTAGTTACTTTGGATCCATCCTTGCCCTCTGTATTCTCGGGAGACTAGAAAGAAAATATTTCATTAATTGTAGTTAAATTGAAAAACACAGATTAGAGGGACATTTTTTAAAACAGCTATTTAAATTCTCTGGACAACATAAACCAATAGATATTTTGTTAGGATAAAGTAAATTTGTAAGAGGATATGTTTTACACACACACACACACACACACACACACACACACACACACCACAAAGCATTTATCTGCATAATTGTTCTCATTTTAAGCCAGGAGTTGTGCAAGAACTGATGTGTCCCTGATCTCAATGTTCATGTGCCCTAAGCAATTTTCATTCTTTGACGAGTTAAAGAACAGGGACCCAGCAGTCAGTAACAGGGGTGCTGGAATTACCCGTATGCTCCATTGCTTTGTTTCTCTGAGATGAGGGCAGGGTGCTGGGAAAGCCCAAGCCAAGTACAAAAGCATATTTTCAACCTGTACTTGCGTGGCTTTGATTTTTAGCCCACTTCTTGATCTGACTTGACATATTTATCATGGATTACTATTCTACCATTATCAACTCTAGCACCTCTACCACATTCCTGGCTTCACAGTGACTGCCAAGCACTCTGTCATCCCAGCTGATTTGTTGCCTGATTTTCATCCAGCCCCTGGGCACCACCTGCCTACTCTTGTGACAGCTCAAACCTGACTCCTTTACGGGCTCCATACAACAGGAAAAATATGCTATGCTTAGGTTTGTATGACACACCAATTACCCCAATATCTTTTTACTGGCTAAAGACAATAAGATTACAACAAACTAATTAGAAATTTAAACTATTTAACACAAGATATCAATAGAGTTCCCATGAGGGAAAAATACAAATGGCATACTGACATTTAGTACAATGTCTGACTTAGCAAAATAAAACAGCTATGTGGTAATGCCTCATTTGATAAAATGAGTAAAAATATAAAATATCTTAAAACTCACTGTTTGGTGAAGCTGGTGGCACTGTAAGTTAATATAATATTTTCAAAGAACCACCTGGCAATATGAAACAGACATACAGGAGGACCTAGTAATTCCAATTTCGAAACCAAGACTAAAAGAAAGACTCTGTAAAAATACAGTTTTATTTGTATGGTTTCTGATACGGAATAACTGGAAATGACTTACAGAATCAGTAAATAATGGAGAAATAGAGTTTACTTTTACGTGACTATTAATGCAATGGGATTAAAAATAATTAGGCTAGGTGACTACATAGAAAGTACACATAAAATAATGCTAAATTTAAAAACTTGCTCAGAAGTATATCAAGTCTTTGAGAAAGAAAAGCTTTTCTTCAAGGACAAGGACATAGAAAACCTTCTCTTCTCCCTAGGGCTTCCAGTTATCCCCTGTCTATCACAGAGTACCTCTCTCTAGAAACTCCCATGTCCATGGAATTCTCTCCTGTTTCCCAAATCCACTAATTATTTTCCCCTGCTCCACGGAACTTCTCTATCATGAAGGAAAACAGAGCTTCTCTTTTCTGTTCCCCACTCTCTTGCACAGTATTGTCTGGTTCACAGATCTTGTGCTTTATTCGTCAGCTGAGTTAGAGACGACAAAATCTTAGAAAGTCTGACTTATATGAAGACGATCTGTAGATGGGCCATTCGGTTTTGCTTACTTCCATGGCTATAAATTTGACCCTTCTGGCCACAAAGCAGACCTTCTGTTGCCAAGGAGTGCTGGGCTGTTATTCATACATGTCAGGCCACTTGGTATCTGGGGTACCCTTTACCTGTAACTGAAGACACTTAAAGAAGCAGTACATAGCTAATGATGGTGTTAAATGACATTAAAAAAATAAAAAAACTGATGTTAATGACATTATTTTCAATATTTTTCTATGTAATGAATTAGTGACAGCAATATGACTAAGATCATTCTCTAAGTACTGACCTAATAATGTTCATATTAAATGCAAGTTATTGAAAAAGATAAACTTGAAAAGATGCCACATTAAAAAAAGCAGGTGTAATTGAAAATGTTAATGTCTTCAGTTGAATGAACGTTAAGATTAGAGATGTGAAGAGTTACAACTATGTTTCCTCTGGCAATCTCTCCACAAGGGCTTTCTATTAACAAGCATGTAACAAATTTACAGTCAGGAACAACCCAGCTGACCTTTACCCTGAGATCAGTGTGGTACTGTGGCATGAATGCAGGTCTTGACACTGGCTTAAATCTTGGCTCTTTACCTAGGAGCTGTGTGATCTAGGGCAGTGCTTTGATCACCATGGCTGTTTCTTCATCTGTGAATGACAGATGACAATGACATCTAACTCAAAAGGTCATGCTTATGATCAAGAGAGAGATGTTGGGGACAGCACTTCAAAGACTGTGAACTGTGATACAGATGTTATACAACAAAAGATATAAGATCTTAATTAGTCTTCTGAATTTTCAAAAATGGAATTATATTTAACAGAGCCTTGAACTTAAGCACATTTTCTTACATCCTGATTTCCTGCAACACTGTCATCTGGTTTTGTTACACAGATTAACAGGTATGCTATTCCAGAAAGACCTACCATTTCAAGCTGTCTTATCACACACCCTGTCCAACATTAACACTTAGCCATGAGACTGGAGATAGCAAGGAAGGCATGATATGAAGAGATTAACAGAGAAGCCTGAAGTTTTCTGTCCCAAGGGATTGTGAGGAGTGAAAACAAACACAATGGAAAAATAAGGCTTTAGGGTACACACAGGTGGTCTCAGATGTATTTCAACCTTTAAGTGAGCTGATGGGAAGAATGAGGTGACTTAGATGAGATGTGGAAAACTCCAAGGGAGAGGGCTTCTTATCCCATTTTCCAGGAGAGGGCAGATTTATGCTAACCCAGAATGGTCATGAGCCCAACCAACCATGGTCAAACAAGAATGTCTCAGGCTCTTTCAGCACCCAAGTGGCGTAGGTGCTGAGTTGAAAGCCAGCAAGATGTGGGGGAAGTATATGGTAGCCAGATGGAAGGCAGAGCAAGGATTCTGGGAGTCCAGAGCACCACCGACAACTGGCAAGTCTGAAGGCAGGTGGATCACTGAACACCTGGTGACCTGATGGGGACAGAGAACTGGCCAAGAAGGCCTGAACTCTGGCAAAAATAAACAGGTAAAATTTTTTAATTACAACTTTTGAAAATAAAAATGGTCTTATTTAAATAAGAAAAAGTCAAAACATAAATAGGAGACAAGTTGACAATGCACTGTAGAATTGTATGCCTGAACCTATGTAATCCTTGCTAACAGATGTCACCCCAGTAAGTCTAACAATAAAAATGAATTAAAGAAAAAAGAAAAAAATAATGAATCATCACAGACTGCTGAGAAATTAGCTCAGAATGCAACAAGGAGCAATAATGAAATGGATAATGCAAAAGAGAGGTTAGGAGACTCAGTGGTTATTGAAAAACTTCACATATACCTAATAGTCATTTTGGAAGCAGAGAACAGAATTACTATTAAAAAGGCAAAGAATAAGGCTGAGAATTTTCCCAAATTGAAGTTTTGGGTCTCCAGATTGAAAGCTTGTACCAAAGAACAAACTGGAAACAATACAATGAGAAAAAACTGTAATAAAACTACAGAATGTAAAGAAAATGAAAAACATCTGTAAAGTTATTAGAGTTAAAAGATGGATTACCTACAAAGAATTACTTCTCACAAGGAACTACAAAGGTAAGAAAATACAGAGTAATGTTCAAGGAGTTGAGGAAAACTGTCAACCAAGAATTCTATACCCAGCTGTCATTCAAGAATGAAGGCAAAATACTGTAAAGACATTTCGGAATACAAATTATTAAGAAAGTTTACCACCAACAGAGCCTTGCTTTCAATAAGGATCTATTACTAAAGGATCAAATTTAGCAACAAGAAAAATGAATTCAGATGGAAGGAAAGTATGTAAGAAAGTATAAAACACGTTGGTAAATCTCATTAACTATTACCTGTAGAGAACCTCTATTTTGAGTGTTTAAACTTAACAAAGTTTCAAAAGAAACCTTAGATCAGTGCTGTCCTACAGAAACCTAAAATATAATTCTAGATTTCCTAATAGCCACATTAAAAAAGTAAAAATAAATAAATGAAATTAATTTTAATATTTAATGAAATATATACAATGTTTATTATTTCAACACATAATTAATATATAAATTATTAAGATATTTCACAAAATTTTTTTGCACTGTCTTCAAAATGTAACATGTATTTTACATGTACAGCACATCTCCATTCAGACACTAAGGTTTTACCAGGAATAACTAATCTATATTTAGAGTAGTACATAAACATGAGAGAGTGGTTAAAAGAAAGGCATTGGGACCAAGGGGTCACTGAATCTTTACTAATGAGGGAGGAAGGCTACTGCATACAATCTAATCTCACTGTAACAGGCCTTGAATTTAACTTCCTCACACTGCAAAGAAATCAAGACTTTGCAGTAAGACCAATGATAGACCACCTTCAGCAACAAACCAGCACTAATCCCCTTAAGATTTAAAAACAAAAAAACAAACAAAAAATAGGCTATAACCTTCAACCCTTTTAACCATTAAAACAAGTTTTTGTCAGTGTTTTTTCTTTGGACATTCAGTCTGGCCAAACCTTTAAATGCTCCATAGCTCATAGTTCTTCTTGTGTTTTATTATCACTTCTTGTCATGAATTAAAAATACTTTCATATGTATATTATCTATCCTGTCAGACTGAAAGATCCTTAAAATAAGGGCATTAACTCATTCACTTCAAAAGGGGTTGAAAAAACAATAATTCACTTACATTCCCATGGTGATGGTACCTTGCATAAAGGTAATGCTCAATAAAAATTTACTTAATATGGAGTGAATAAATAAAAAAAATGAACAACCCTGCCATTCTGGAGTCTTTATTCAAATATAGATTCCATATCAGTATTAACTTAATTAAACTCAATAAGCATTTATAATGGCATAATACATGGCAGGCCCTTTCATATTCACACTGGGAAACTCAATATGGTTAAGATGGCATTTCGCCCCAAACTGATATATAGATTTAATTCAATCCCTATAAAAATCATAGCAGGCACTTTTGCAGAAATTTACAAGTTGATCCTAAAATTTATATGAAAAGTCAAAGGATGTAATAGTCAAAACAATTTTGAAAAAGAACAAAATGGAGAACTAACATTACCAGGTATCAGATCTTACTGTAAAACCATAGTAACCAAGATAATGTGGGATTAATGTAAGAACAGACATACAGATAATGGAATACAACTTAGAGCTCTAAAATAAAACTTTACATTCATGATGAATTGATTTTCAACAAAGGCACCTAGACAATTCAGTGGAAAAAGGACAGTCTTTTCAACAATTAGTACTGAAACAAGCCGATAGCCACATGCCAATAAACAAACAAACAAACAAATGATATAAATTTAAACTTTTACCTCACATTACACCCAAAATTAACTAAAAATGAATCACAAACCTAAATATAAGACATAAAAGTTCTAGAATACCTGTGGCCTTTAATTAAGCAAAGATTTAAAACTTTTTTCTTCAAGACTTCAAGATAGTTTTTTTTAAAAGCCACACACTGGAAGAAAACACCAAAAAAACCATCTATCTGATAAAAGATTTATATCCAGAAAACATAAAGAACTCTTACAACTCAATAATATGACAAACATTCCAATTGAACAATGGACAAAATAGCTAAACAGACACTTCACCTAAGATATACATTGTGCTAGTAAGCATATGAAAAGATGCTCATCATTGTTATCATGGAAGCATAAATCAAATTCACTAGAATGGTTTTAGCAAAACAACTAACAATACCAAGTATGACCAAGGATGTGAAGAAGCTAGAATTCTCACGCGCTGATGGTACAATGACTTTGGCAAACAGTCTGGAAGTTCCTTAAAATGTTAAGGAGATTCTCATACCACCCACCAGTTCTAACTTTAAGAAACTTTCCAAGATAAATGCAAACATGTCCATGAAATACTCATATATAAATATTCATGGCAGCATTATTTATAATAACTGAAAACTGGAACAATCCAAATGTCCATCAACTTGTGAAAGGGTAAACAAAAAGTAGTATATCCATTCAGTGGAGTATTAAGTAATAAAACAGAATGAAGCACCAATACATGCTATAATATGCTTGGATCTAAAAACATCAAGTTGAGCGAAAGAAACCAGACCCAAAAGACTACATATTGTTTGATTCCTTTTCCATAAAATTTCCAGAATAGGCAAACCTATAGAGAGTAGATTCATGGTTGCCTAAGACTAGGATGGGAGTAGGGACTGGCTACAAACAATAGAAGAGACCTTTCTAGAGTGACGGAAATGGTTTAAAACTGGATTATGGTAATGTTACATTACTCTGTAAATTTATTAAAAATCACTGATTTATATACTCTTGAATATATACTCTTTATGGTAAGTAGCTCATAACCTCAATAAAGCTTCTTGTTTTTAAAGGAAATTATACTCCCAACCACATTGCTTGAGTCAGTATCACTTAGCAATGGGCCGTGGTACTTTCAATCTTTTTTAAAAAAGAGATTACTTGTAGTTTTAAAAATATCACATCTCATTACTTCTAATGATATACATTTCTTTGGTTTCTAGTTAAAGTAAACATTTTCATCTATTAGAGTCTCTTATTTTCTTATAAGGATATACATCTTTTCCATAAGGATATGTGAGATGCTTTATACTTTAAAATAGCAAGTTTTTTCAGTGATGTGTGATAAAAATATTTTTACAACTTTTCCCTAAGTTTTTAAATTTTAACTGTTTTATTTATGTATTTATTTTGCAATACTGAAATATTCATTTTCATGTAGTCAAATGTATCTGCATTATAATTTATAGAGTCTGTCTCTGGTGTTAAGACGTGATATTTTTATAAAAGATTAATCTTGAATATTATTAGTTAAGCATCCCCTGTGCCAAGCCCAGCACTACTGGGCCTTCCCATTTTAAGAAAAGAGATAAACCTAATTTCATATTTCAAAGCTAGAGGCAGAGCACCTTTTTTTCCCTTAAAACATTTAACTGGAAAGACATACTAGTGTTTACATCCCGAATTCATGGAAAATTGCCTCATCAAAGAATTTCTGATGTGACGCACTAGACATTTCCAATAGTTCTAGTGATGAGAAACTGTAAAAATAAAAAGGAGAATGTAAAAATGTGTTTGCTGTTGCTAACCATGCCAGGACTATGACTCTAGGCCTCAATGGCTGATGCCTCTTTGTAGAACATCAGATCATCATGTGACCACTGCAGGCATTCAGAACAGCCCAGAACTCAGTCACACGTCCCACCACCACCTGAGTCCATGAATATTATCATTTTCCCTGCTATTCCACTATTAATGGGTGGTGAACCAGCAACCATTAGGTATTAAATATGGAAAACTCAACTTTACATAAATCTCACAAACTCAGAAAGATTTAATGCTAACTGAAGAACTCCTCACTCTGAGTGCTATAATGTTTCAAAAAAATACTACAGCAGATATAAAAAATTTTTTTGGTTTAATGTAGGTATGACTATCACAAAGATATAGATAAAACTCACAAAGATATGACTAAGAAATGTCATAAGAATGTGGATATTACGGCCATTAAGTTGTGCAACTGAGGCCTGGTCATGTTAAGATACAATCAGAAGAGGAATTCAGATGCTCGATAACAGAGAATGACTTTGTTTTTCTCTTTGTATATGAGTATTTTAGTCTTATCTACATTTTTAAGATCAGCCTAAATTCAACCTTCCTTCCTTATCTATCCTACAGTTCTAGAATCTATACTATATATTCTGAAACATATACACAGTAATATAATTAAATTGTTTTGTATCTGCAATCTTATCATCTCATTGAATTAAGTTTTATGAGAGCAAACTGTGTATCCCTATGGCATTACACTTTAATGATTAAAGCAATATAGGATTATAGATGTTTTTATTATTTAATTTTTAAATTGTATTTATTATAATAAAGTTTTATTATATGTTTTGTTATTAATGCCTCTTCTTACTCTACAGAACAGCCTAAACAGGTGCTCATTAAATAACTTTTCTTGATTTCTGGGAAAAGGGGCCAAGATGGCAAGAAGTATTGTGGGGGTACTTTTAAAACTTATTATAATGTAGAACAGGCAGCCCTTTAGTCAACGAAAATATTGTGGACTATTATGTAAATGTTTTAGCAGTTAATCCCAGCTTTAAAGATCTCTAAGAGCTATGCAAGGATTGTATACAGTTCTTTTCTTTGCATCTAGGCAGGCTTTACCTAATAACAAGGGTTTCCAATGTAAGAAAGTGAACTCCAGGATTCCAAAAGGCAGCTTTAAGGTTTGGCCAATGAATGGGATGGCCATGGTAGCTGTCTTTAATTTGTGGCTGCTCCTATCCAGGACTTTGGGCTTCAGGTATAAATGAAAAGCCTTCCTATTAATCAAGGAGAAGTTTGTCATCTCTAAAGAACACTCTGATGTCCTAAGGAATGACACACAGGTGACCTGTACACAGGTCTGCCCCTAATCTTAGGATATGTGGCTAGCTTCTTCATGGGGGCTCCCTGACTTCTAAAGAAATAAAGCAATAATCAAAGGCCAGTTCCTCTACTGCTCTTCTTTTCTTCCCTTCTATTTCCTTGTGAGGTGGACAGTGAGGTAAAGCAAAAGTATGGTTTACCAAATCTGGCTCTTGAGTAACAAGGTTTCTATCACATCTGGGTTCATCATACATAAAGGGTTCACGCACGTCTTACCAACCATTCTTCTAAATTTGTTAATAATTCCCAGCAAAGGCGAAGGCAGCAACGAACTCTGTAACGTAACCCATTTCTTGATGATTAGTTCCTTTGCTTCTACTAGAATTCCCAACCTCATCATTGAACCTCAGATAAAATACTGAAAATGGTGGAATCATTTAAATATCTTTTTTCTAATACAAGAATGCCAGAAAAACAATATTTAAATAAAAATTAAGTTTAAATAATAAACCTCAAGTACTCTCAATATACCATCCATCTTCTTAGGGTGGGAGTCTCTTTCAATTTCCTAAATTCTTCTTGACCCACCCACTACTAAATGAAGAGAATGAGTAAATAAGGTTTGAAGATAAGGACTTTGGATCCATAGCATCTAGTTAATCTTTGGAACTATCTACTGGTTGGTGACATGGTGGGTAATTCATGTCTCTAAGCCCCAGTTCAATGGCAGTAACTCCTCTCAAGGTGTTCTGAAGATTAAATGAGAAAATGCAAGTAAAACTCTTCCCACAGTAAGAAGCACACAGTATGTGCACAAACTCTAAAATTTTAAAAGAGTGTTTTAATTATTGTTTTTTAAAAGGTGGAGTAGCGACAAGTTTCCATCAAATTATTAGTAGTGACGATAGGAAGGCTCAAACTCCTCTGTTTTTTTAAAACTTCAATATTTTTAATACTTCAATATTTTAAAGTAACACACACACACACACACACACACACACGTCCACAATCTTTAACTGATAAAGCAGGATCTTATTTGTAATTTTGCTTCAAATTGAATACTCTCACTGATTGGCACTGTTAGAAATATTGGGGCACGCAGTGGGAGAGTGCAAAGCATTTTCTTAGGAACATCTGCCACACACTGGTTTTCTTCGGGTGGAGAAAAGCCTTCCCTTCCCTCCCTAGGACAATGATAAGTCGCAGCCGGACTCCCAGGGAAATAGGCGTCCTTGTGCAAGATACTTGCTATTCGGGGACTGCGCGGAAGGGGACATTAATAGTCCTCATGGAGCGGAAGATAAGACTAATATGACCCCAGTTCCCTCTATGTACGTGGAGGTGGCAAAGAGCACAGACCCCGCCTTCCCCGACTGCGTGTGGGTTTGGGTCGCAGGAGTGGATCTAGTGACCCTTGTCCTTTGCAGCCTACTGTGGGTACCCCAGGCGCGGGCCGTCTGGCACATTGCAAACTCCACGGCTCCCCCTAGGAATTGCGGGGCAGGTCCAGCCCGCCGGGGCCCCGCCCGTGCACTCCCCAGCCTTGATTGACACTAGAGTTGGTACATACGGGTCTGCAGCGGAAGCGAGCAGGGGGGTGAGCGCTATTTTAAAAATGGCTTTCCTTCTCCCTAAGCCTCAGAGACATCGCGGCGCACCCAGCCGTGGGCGCACCCAGCCGTGGGCACGGCCCACACAGGAATAACCCCAACATCTGTCCGACTTATTTTTTTTATCTATGTATGCACTTATTTTCCTCCTCTCGCTGCTCTCCCTCCGCACTAATCAGAACCTAGCAGTTTGCAGAGGAAACTCCCTCTTGGAAGGGGGAATGGAAAACGCTTTTGCTTCTTGTTGGAGGCGGAACCATTCCACAGAGAATGAGTTCAAAATGAGGAGAAGCAGCATCGTTGTACAGAAAGTGTCACTCAGAGATCTACGAAGATCGAGGGACGGAGAGGAGGGAAAATGTCTGCAACAAGCATCTGAAACAAGCGTGGAGAGCAAAGAGATTCGCAGTCGCCCGAGTTACTCCCGAGCGCATTCGCGCAAGCCACAGCAATGACAAAATTTGCTGTAAGCACAATTTGAAGGCCTTTGATTTTTTTTCTTTTTTCTAAGACTTACCTTTCTCTTCGGCATAATGACTATGTTCGTGTAGGTAAAAAGTAAAGCAACGGGCTGAAACTGCTGGCTCTGCCGCTGATGTTGCCGCCGCCGCTGCAGCTCCTGACGCTCGGGGTACGGCCTCTCCGACCTGCACCTCCGCGGCTCCCTCCAGGGGTCCTCTACTCTCTCGTCTCTCTGTTCCTCCAATGAGGAGCGCCGGCAGCTGGCCGCGAGGCCCCATTGGCTGTGGCAACGTTCTAAATTCCACGAGGACACGCCCACCTCCGCGAGCTCAGTATGCACTGTTGCAGTTTGCACTTCACTGAAAAAAATCTGCCTGGCGACTGAGCATGCCCAGTTCAACTAGTAACCCCCACGCCAAAAGATCCTGGAGTTTCATTGTTTTGCTGCTACCTCTTTGAATTATATTAGTGTGGGCCTTCATAGAGAAAAGAAAGAGGGTGGACACATTATTATGTATGCACAGCAGACAGTGTATACATTTGCTTCCCAATGTATAAATGCTTGTTATGAATGTTACATGATGGAGACCTGTAAGAGTGGGAAGGTACTAGGTTCTTAAAGTGTCTGACCATCTATAAGGTCTTGGTTTTTCCTTCTATGTATCTAGTGGTATCTAGTGATATCGCTAAAATTGCTTAGTTCGAATTTTCTGAAATCTGGATTGCAAATCATTCTCTAATCCAGCCTATTTCAAACTAGGCTTGAAGATGAATAGGATATATTTGTTATGGAAATTAGAAAAAAGAACAAACAAGGTCAGAACAATTATTTTATATTTGAAGCATATATTTAAATATACACAGTTTGATATCTCTCAAAGTTCTGCCAGGTATTAAATGGGCATTGCAAGAACTTCCAATTTATTTTATGAGATCAGTTTTATCATGATACCCAAACCAGTGAAAGATCTCAAAAGTAAAGAGAGTTAAGACAAATATCTTTCATAAACATAGACACAAAAATCTTGAACAAAATTTTAGTAAATGAAATTCATTTAAACTAAAAACCCATTACTAAACCCATTTAGTAAATAAAAGGAAGTTTAAAAGCATACTACATGACGAGTACAGTTTATCTTGGGAATGCAAAATTAGTTTAACATCTGAAAATCATCCAATGTAATTCACCATATTGATAGAATAAAGGCAAAAAAAAATGTGATCATTTCAACAGGCACAGGAAAAGCACTCATGAATGAGTGAGCACATTGGGGTAAACACATTACATACAATGGAATACTACTCAGCACTAACAACAAACAGAATAGTCCTACATGGATGAATGTCCAAAACAAAATACTGCATGAAACAAGTCAAATATAAAAGGCCATAGTGAATAGTTTCATCCACGTGAAATTACAGAAAAAGCAAAATTAGGCAAGGTTAGTTTCATAATCATATTAGAAGGCAAATGTTCACATCCCAGCAAAATATATCAAAGGCTTGCACTACAAATATGATCAAATTACTTTGGTTACACAGAGGCTGCAAATATGTATAAAATGAAGTCACAAAATAATTTTAATGCTTGATGTTTTCCTTATTAATTTCAGAATAATGAATTAATTGATATCCTAGCAAACTCTAGACGTGATCAAAGACTTTCTTTTCTGTAATATCTTAAAGAATTCATGCACTTTTATATATTTGGTATGCTTCAATCTATTGCCATTATTACTATATATTTTTTGATGCTCATACTGCTCCAATATGAGAGCCTTTTTAAGTTAGTGCCTATGTCCTTTTGACATGATTCCAATTGCATTTGATGGATTCCTTGCTTTCAAGCATTCAGTGTACTACATTATACTTAAAAGAACTGGGATAAAACCAGTTCTGGGTAGAAACTTCGAGGTTAATAATGTTACCATAAAATAATATTTATAATGAAGTTACCTTGGAAGAGAATTGATTTGTAAAGTGCTTAATGGTTTTTTATTTTTAAAGCCAGTGAAGACATTTTTAAATAAGATGTGTGTGGGAAGGATGCTAAGTAGCACTTGCAATGCGGGTTGAAATGTTGTTTTATTTTTGGTATTTTTTTTTTTTTTTGTATGGAGATAAAAGGTGCCATAACAAAGGTTAGGCTTGGGTGAATTTTTTTCTCTCTGTGATAAAACATGACTCACAAATTAACTCCTTTAGTTAATATTTTTCAAGGCTAAACAATCAACAACAGCAAACAAAACTGCAAGTGTTTTTACTGCACATAGTAAAATGGCTGCAGTGAAAACGAAGCTTGCTCGTTGGAATAAAGTTAAAAAAAAAGTTAATTGTGGGGATCTTGGGTCACTTAAGTCTCTTACTGCATTTACGAGTGATGAAAATAAGAGCTTTGGTTGTAAAATAAATAACAGCATCAGTTCTCTTTCCTTTGAAGTGGATTGCACCTGTCTGAGAAGGACACTAGGGAATGGAGGCTTCTCCCTGTACCTTCAATAGATTTCAAGGTCTGGGAAAATAAGCACAGACCTCTTCTGGTAGCCCTGAAGGTAAGAGAAGTAGGCAGAGAATGATTTGGTGGGTAGCTAGAATTCCAGTTTAGGAGATAAAGATATGAGGGAAAATGAATGTACCACATGCAAGACAGTGAGGAGGCCAGCCTGGCGAGAAGTAGTTTATCAGTATCTTCTGCTAGTGTTTCTTTTGCTTTATATCAACCCCTGAGACAGTAAAGTATTCCTACAGGATGTGGATACTATCTAAACCAAGATAGGCAATGAATGAACGAAGGGATTTTACTGCCTTAGGAAGAAAGAAGGAGAAATTAGTGAACAAGCTTCCTTTCCAACTCCTCTCCCCTTCTTTCCTACTTGAATAGGTTAGATTGCTACACCTACCTCAGCATTTTTGAAACAGCAGCGAAAAACTACCTATGGTATCATGACTGTCATTTAGGAAGAGGGCAGGGAGGAGAGAGAGAGTGAGGAAGAAAGAGAGAGAAAGGGAGAGGGAAAAGAAAGGGCAGAGCATAAAAAATAGAGCGCATTTCACATAGTAAAGGTAAAGAGTGTTTTATAAAACATCTCCATTTTCCATACTTTCCAACATAAACACAAACTACACACATATACATGTATATGATGTGTGTGTGTGGTGTGTGTGTGTGTTTGTTTGCTTTTGTGGTATGTGGGTAGTTCCCTGGCTGGGAATCGAACCCAGGTCGCACCACTGGCAGCGCCAGCGCCAAAGCCTTAAGCCACTACACCATCAGGGAACTCCCTGTGTGTGTTTTTGAGGTTGTTACTTGAAATGTATTTTTAGGATGGGTCTTGGTGAAAAAAGTTTAAAGCTCCTGAACAGCCCTAATGAATCTTGTGGATCTTTAGGATTCCAGCAATTTCTTCCTCTGGAATAAAAGTGCTTAGTCTTCAGATCTTAAATGGAAATTCTGAAAAAAAACGACCACTTGCAAATCATCTCCTTCTTTCAAGCTGGCTTACTTAGGTTTTTGCTCTAAGTAATGGCAAATTATTGAAAAGTCAGATCTAGAATCTATATATTGTTTCTTCAGATAGTTCTGTAATTCCAGGTTACATTACTGTTCTTCAGTAAATAGGCCAAAGCATTTGAGAGGTGAATAAACTTAAGAATGTAACAAAACAAAATGAAAAACAAAAAGCAAGAGGTGACAAACGAATACTTTGTTTGCTTTATTGGTCTAGTCTGTAATTTGATTGGATGCTAACTTTTGAAGAGACCATGCTTAGTTTTTACAGTCACTAGAACAGTCTAAGATCCACTGATATCAAGTCACAGGAGCTGCTTGATAATAATCCAGATTCTCAGACCCCAATCCCAACCAACTGAATCAGAATCTTTATGGCCTGACCTGGGAATCTGCATTTCAAACAAGCTTCTCATATGGTTTTTATACTAGAATTTGAGCAGTCAGTTAGGTCATAGCTCTCAACGAATATTTGCTGAATGCTGGTGCTTAGATTCTCATAACATATATCTGTGAAAGTCTGTTGACTTCTTAACACACTTTTGAAGCGGGAGCATAATTCTGTGGGTCACACTCCACCCTCTTCCACAGACCTCATTTGGCACTTTAGCTCGACCTCTCCTCACCTCCAGTTTTGCTTGGCACTACCTACTTATGTCACATTCTTTTTCCTCTTTTCTACTTGCAAGGGGCCTGAAGGGTGATTAAAAACAGTACACCCGAAACCTCTGACAAGATTCAATTCCCACAAACTCAGTGGGAACCTAACCTGACCAAAACCCCACGAGCCACACTTTTCAAGGCTTCATTATTTCAATGATTTTACAATCATACCTTGTAAATTTCATTAACAGCTAGGGGTACCAGGGTGTTCTGTGATCTTTCAACAGGAACCCAGTTTTTGCTTTTCCCAGCTTTCAATCACATTTAATCTGTATTCGGATTCTTTATCTCAAATATGCAGGTTTTCCCACCCCCAGTCCTTTTCAGGTTCTATCTCTGTGTTATTTACATCTCCTTCTTGTTGCTGCTGTTTAAACTCACAGGAGTGTAATTAATTTGCTCCTTGTAGTTCCCAAATGACTATCTGGGAATGAATTAGCCATGTTCAGTGGCTAGAACCAGGGACTGGAATACATTTGTTCTCTCATCCCTTTCTACCAGATTGTTGGCGTGTCCAGCGCCAAGAGCCAGCAGTGTTTAAGAAGGTGGAAGTGAAGGTAGGGACTCTTCGAGGTTCTAGGCGAGGACACTGCAAAGTAAGCACACATTCCACCCCCTTAGGGAAAAGCCACGAGCTTCAAAGTGCCCAAGATCAGTTAGGTATTGCTGCAGAGCTCTCCCACTAAGTAATACAGTCTTGGAGACAATTGCCATTGCCAGGATACTCTTACACAGGCCCACACCCCGCCCTCTAAGCCGGGGATCTTGGCTACCCATTTCTGATGTCTTTGGGATTTCTTCAAACTTCAGAATTCTTGGAACTTATAAGAAACACCCAACAGCCCCATCCCTGTCATTATTTATAGAGGTTCTGCCTTTCAGGGTAGATAGGACTATTTTCTTTTCTCTAGAAAAGAAAATCAAAGAGAAAAGAGAATCAAATAAATCATTCAAGAAAATATCACATAGCAATTAGAGATGATTTTCAAGTTAGCTTGGTCAATAACTATAGAGATGATTTTTCAGGTTAGCTTAGTTAATAACTATTATAATTCTCAAGCACTATGTAAGAGTTAATACAGGCAATAAAATGAGTTTTGCTAGGTCAGAGTAAATTGTAGCCACAGGGCAATAAATACCCAGTAGTAGAAAACTAGCCTGAAGATGTACCAAAAAACTCTGCTTTTAAGCACAGAGTTTTTGTTTGTTTGTTTGTTTATTATTGTTGCTGTTGTTTAAGCATAGGATTGTGCTATTGCCACACAAAAACCTCATCTTTTCCTTCTTTCTCATTTCTACTTCCATTCTGCTCACCAGAATCTTTAGCAAATGGTTATTCTTTGTTGTTTGTTTGAATAATCTGATTTGCCATTTTACATGCCAATGTTTTTAAAGTTTTAATTATTTTTAAAACAAATACTTCTCAAAAAGCCCTGGATTTACAGTCATAAGGATTGAATCCCTGCATTTGAACACAGACTTACAGCTTCTATTAGTGTTGCTTACCAAATATTTTCAGTGTTAAATGGAGATTCCTCTTCCTCCTGAAGCTATGATTATGGAGAGTTTTACTGCTACAAGTAGTAACCTGGATTAAATGCAATTGAAGCTATTTGAGACTCAAAATGACCCTTGGATTAACTACCATTAATGGGCAAAAAGTGTGCTGAGAAAATTACTTGACCTGAAAGATAGAGACATTCTTCAATGCCTACTTCAAACAAAGTTCAGAAGAATGAGGTGAGCATTTATTAAAGTTATCCTGATGTCACTGCGCTAAGATTAAGGTATTGGCTAGGCTGCATTCCTTTCTGGAAGCTGTAGAGGAGAATTCATTCTTTGGTCCTTTCCAGTTTTTCCAGTTTCTAGAGGCCACCTGCATTCTTTACCTTCACCTCTCCCTTCTTCTTCTACTTCAAAGCCAGAAGTGGTGGAGTGAATCTTTCACGTGGGATCTCTCTGATTCCCCTTCTATAGTCACATCATCTTTCCCTCAGACAATGGGGAAAATTCTCTGCTTTTAACAATTCATGTGATTAGATGGGACCCACCTATATAATCCAGGATAATCTTTCCATCTCAAGGTCATTATTACAAAGTCTTTTTTCTATAAAAAGTAACATATTTACAGGAATATTCTGGGAATTAGGATGTGGACGTCCTTGGAGGTGGGGACTTATTTTGCCTATCATAGCTAGTTACAATCTTTGTTTTCCTCTTCTTCAATCTTTGTTTTTCCTCAATTTTTGTTTTCCTCTTCTTCAAAAGTAGAACCTCCATATTACTTACTGAAAGTAGTGAGCATCACTGCCCAGAATTAAGACTGTGTTTCCCAGATTCCTTTGATGTTTGTCCTGTCAGGTGTAATAATGCTTCACTGAGAATATATAGTGAAGTGAATTTAAACCACTGATAGAAAATACTTATGAAAGGAATATTTTCATGAAAGTGATATTTTCCCTTGAATTATATAATTTAATTTTTTTTGCCTTCTTATATGTAATTTTACATGGACAAGAAATAACTGCCCCCTTCCAAAAAAAAAATTGTCTACTTTGATTACAGAAGTCAGTGATCCCAAAGCTCATTTAATGGAAATTCATTTTGGAATGCACTTCTTTCTAAGGACCTCAGGGATCGTTTTGCGCAATGGTGTCTAGCCTGAGATCTTTGAATAATGACAAAGGTAGTAATGGGATGTTGTGACTTATTTTCAATAATTTAAAATGCCCAGATAAGTTGATAGATACTTTTGCTGGGCTTTTGCCCCTAATGTGCTAAGTTTTATAGGATTTTGTTCCAGAAAAACAGGACATTAAATTGTTGCTTAATTAACTGGGGAAATTGACATCTCCTTTAGCCCAATCACACACCTGCTCTCTGCCTCACACAGCTTTCCTTATTTGTGTCACCACCATTCCTAATCCCCTTTAGAGATTAGTTGGAATTTAAAAATAAAATTTTAAAAAATTATTGCTCACTAATTTACTTTTTCTATTATCTAAATATCATTCTACATGATATTTTGAAACACAAGGTCCATGGTTAAAAATTATAAACAGGAGAGCTTAATAAAAATGTTTCAACTACTTATATGGTTTAATGTTCTACAGAGGTTTAAAGAGGTCAAATGCGTTTTTCAAGGTCATGAAACTCTTTAATGATGGAGGCAGTATTTAAGTCCCAAATTTCTGACTAAAACCTGGCAGACTTTTCACTACATTAAGGCTGTTCTCAGCATGGACAGCATTAAACACTTGTGCTGTAACTAGCATGAAAGCCATTTTCTATGGATTGAGGTTAGTGGCTGACTTCACACCCTAAGGCTTGTGAGAGGTACTCTGCCTGCCTGTTTGTATGCCAGGGCATTGTCGTCAGCCTGGAGCACAGCGGAAGGCTGGGAGGCAAAATGCTGGTGCAGCAGTTTTGACAGGTCTCTAAAAGCAAGCCTGTGTTGTCTGTGACGGCTGAATTGTGCTATAATAATTGTGATTTGCAATGATGTCCCTAAGGCACTGCACATTTCCAGGATGTGATCTGAGGAATCAAAGACATTATATTCGGAACAATTTTAGCATTTACAATGTATGATAGCATTCTAAGGTGACAATATGGCAACTCTCAGTAGTCAAACACAATTTGTATACTTGGACTTTAAAGTAAGATTTTCAGAATACAATTTAATAGAAGATTTAAGGTCTAGAGTCATAGTGCTTGTTTTCATAATTCATACTTGTTATAATGGCTTTTGCCTCCTCAAGCCTTTGCTGACTATTACGTTATGGCTCTCATTATTATTATTATTATTTTACTTCTTTGAACTACTCAATCTTTTGAATTCTTTAACACACCAATTAATTAATCAATTATATATTCATTCAATAGATGCACCAAATACCTACTATGTACCAGGTTTTTTTGTTTTGTTTTGCTTTTGTTTTGATTTTTCTATGTGCCAGATTTATGCTACATATTGGGAAGATCCTGGTGAAAAATTTAGACAAACTCAGAGACCCTAGAAGTAATAACACAAATAAATATAAAATTACAACTGTAATGAGTGTTAATTGGAGGCAGGATATGGTGGTATCACAGTTTCTTAAAAAGCAGATTTGGTGAGATGTTGGTAACAGGAAAGGATTCCTTGAGGAAGAAATGATTAAGCAAAAGCTTAAACAAATAGCCTTTACATAAGCAAAGATGGTGGAGAAGAAGCTTTCAGGCTGAAGAACAGCATGGACAAAGACCCTGGCAAGAGGGTGGTTCAATGAAATGAAGGCCAGTGTTACTGGAATGCAGAGAGGGTTGGAGGTTATTTTATGAGATGACATGAGTTAGAACCAGGTTATGTGTGATTTTTAGGCATTTGGGCATTGTGGCATGATTCCAAGAGCCTCTGAAAGCATTCATGGAGGTAGCGTGATCAAGGTTTATGTTTTGGAAAATCATTCTGGCAGCACTGTGAAGAACAGATCAAAGAGGAAAGAAGGAAGTATTGAAATGTATTAGGAAATTATTTTAGAAATACCAGCAAAAAGGATGGTTGTTTAGACCATGAACAATCAACAGGGGTAACTATCACCCTCAACAAGGCATAAATTGGTTAACTGGGGGCAAAACCCTTAATTATTACAATGATTTGTGGCCCTCTGTAGCTCAGCCCTAAATGATAAAATCTTCTTCCTTAGTATTTCATTTCTCTCATTAGGTTCTGAAGTTGTTTTGGGCTATCACATGAGCAGCATTGGCATTGAATTCATGGAAGACACACAAAGTGTATGCAAGATCTACAGAAGAGATGGCTATGATTGAGGACTTTTCTCTTGCACAATTATTTGATCCTGAATTTATATTGTAGGAGATGACCTAAGCATGGCTATGGGCTGCTATTGGCCACCTTGTAGATGTTGTTTATGTTTGATCTTCACATTTTTGTGTGTGAGTTGGACTTGAGAATGAAGTAAAAATAGTTTATATTTTATTATTTAATTTGACAAAAGTTAATCAACTCATCATTCATTTTGTCAAATATTGAAAAGAAAAAATGTCAACAGTATGTGAGTGGGTATCTAGCAGCTAATTAAGTTAAAATTTACTTTCTCATATCAAGTGAAAGGTAAAAGCTAAGTTATCAAAAATAATTTTTAAGAAAATTAATATTTTAATATTTTTCTTTTGTTGGAAAATATAACATGTTATTTTAAAACTTGATTCCATTGTTATTAAGTATTTGTATGTATGCATATATTTGACATATTATAATTTATAGAAGCATATAAATTACATAAAAGTTCCTCAGCATATACAGTTTAAAAGTTAAGTTAAATAGCCTTTTATTTATCTTCTAACTTAGAAATTTTACTTAGTCATTCTTAATCTTGTATTGAATAAAAAGAGTAAGCTGTAGATATACTTTATATATAAATCAAAGCTACACAGTATATCTGTGGTATTTACATTTTAGGAAAAATGTCTAAATAGGTTTAAGGCATAATAATGAAGAAAAGGTTAATGAAAGGTTAGATTAGGGTGATGGAACTAGAAAAGTAGAAATATCAAAAATTCGGGGGAGGTAAATCACTAGGATTTGATGATTAATGGGATTTGGAGAGTTATAGAAGGGTAAGTGTCAAAGATGACTCTTAGGTCTAGTTTATTCAACAACACAGAGCCACTGAAATAGGGAAGCACTGGAGGAGCACCAAGAGTTTGTCATTTGCTTGTTTACATTGTGAGTTCTATTAGTGTGTGTGATTATATATTTTGGGGCAAACATTTAATGTAAAGGTTCTGAACATAATGACCTTTAGGTACCTGTGGTAAGCAGAATAATGATACTCTCAAAATATCTACATACTAATCTCTGGAACCTGCAAATAAATTATATTACATTGCAAAGAGGAATTAAGGTTACAGATAAAATTAAGGTTGTTAATTGGCTGACCTTAAGATATTAATGGTAAAATACAGGGAAGCCCCTAAGACTATAACTCAGAAATATATAGTAAAAGCTAAAGAGTACAAGGGAATTAAAATGGCACACTAGGAAATTTTATTTAACACAAAAGAAGTCAGTAATGGATGAATTGAGGAACACAAAAGGTATGTAGAAAACAAATAGTAAAGTGAGCAGATGTAAACCATATCATTAATTATGATAAAAATAAATTAATTAAATTCTCCATTTAAAAGATAGAGATTTGACAGATGGATTAAAAAAAAATAGAACAAAACAAAAATCATGATCCAACTAGTTGTTGCCTACAGGAGACTCACTTCAGATTGAAAGACACGAATGGGTTGAAAGTAAAAGGATGAAAAAAAAGATATCTGCAAATAGTAACCTAAAGAGAGCTGTAGGGGCTATACTAATATTAGACAAAATGAATTTAAAAATAAAAGTTATTCCCAGAAACAAAAATGAACACTTGGTAGTAATTAATTCAATCGACCAGGAAGATACAACCAATAGGCAAACAGTCCCTGACTCACACTATGACTTGTGATTTTTCAACCTTACAATGTGTGTAAGTGACACTCATTCAGCAGAAACCATATTTCTAACTTAATCTTTTCCTGGCTAGTGATGTTAGTGTGATGCTCTCTTGTGATGCTGGTCAGTAGCAGTGAGCCACAGCTCCCAGTTAGTCACATAATCATAAAAGTAAACAACGAATACTCTACAGTGTACTGTATTGCCAGCTCTCTCTTTTTTTTAATATTGTGTGTTGTGTTTTTGTGTTCCAGCATGTCTGCAAAATACCCATTTGTGCCTCCTGCTTCTGAAGAGAAGACAAAGGCAATTACTCTTGAGATGAAGCTAAGATAATTGCTCAGCATGAAGGTGACAAGTCACAATTACATAAATTACATGAGATTCAACACTTTATTATAAAATGGGCTTTGTGTTACATGATTTTTGCCCAACTGTAGGCTAACGTAAGTATTTTGAGCACATTTAATGTAGCTTAGGCTAAGATGTGATGTTGAGTGGTTAGGTGTATTAAATGCATTTTTCAACATGATAGTTTCAAATTACATTGGGTTTATTAGGCCATAACCCCATTGTAAGTCAAGAAGCATATGTAGACATATATGTAACTAATAGAGACTCAATATATATGAAGCAAAAACTGACAAAATTGAAAAGAGAAATAAACAATTCAACAACAATACTTGAAGACTTCAAGTTCTCACTTGTCATAATGTATAAGAAGGTAGGCAAAAGATGAGCAAGGAAGTAGATTTAAACAACTAGACCCAAGAGACATCCATAGAACCCTCTACCCAACAACAGCAGAATATACATTCTTCTCAAGTGCTCATGGAACATTTTACCAGGGTAAGTCGTTATGTTAAGCTATTGAACAAGTCTCAATAAATTTAAAAGGAATGAAGTCATACAAAATATGTCCTTTCAACCACAATGAAAGGAAATTGGAAATCAAAAACTAATGGAAATTTTGAAAATTCACACATATATGGAAATAAAAAAAAATGCATATTTAAAGAACCAATGATTCAAAAAAGAAACCACAGAGAAAATTAGAAAGTACTTTGAGATGAGTGAAAGTGAAAACACAACATACCAAAACTTATGGGATGCAGCAAAAATAGTGACCAGAGGGAAATTTATAGCTATAGCACCTGCATTTTAAAAAGAAGAACTATATCAAATTTAATAATCTAAACTTCTATCTTAAGACATAAGAAATAGAAACAAAAGAGCAAACTAAACAACAATAATGGAAGTAATAAAGAGTAGAGCTGAAATAAAGAAAATAGAAAATAGGAAAATAATATAGAAAATAAAAAACTAAAATTTGGTTCTTTGAAGAGATCAACAAAATTGGCAGACATTCAACTATACTGACCATGATAAAAAAAAAAAAAGAATTACTAAATTAGGAATAAACTAAGGGACATTATTACCAACCTTATAGAAATAATATAAATAGTAACATGCCAATAAATTAGATTACCTTGATTAAAAGGACAAATTCTTATGAAGGCACAAATTACCAATAAGAAATAGAAAATATATACTGGTCTCTAACAAGTAATAAGTTTGAATTAGTAATCAAAAACCTTCATCAAAGAAAACCCCAGAACAGATGGTCTCATTAGTGAATTCTATGAAGTATTTAAAGAACTAGCACCTATCCTTTACGAATGCTTCCAAAAAATAGAAAACGAAAAGGAACACTTTCTAACATTCTATGATGCCACTATTAACCAAAGGCAGATAAGGGCATCATAAGAAAAGAAACTGCAGACAAATATCTCTTATGAATCTTCAACAAAATACCAGTAAACCAAATAAAACAATATATAAAACACATTACAGACCATGACCAAGTTAGATTTCTTCCAGGAATTCAAACATACAAAATGAATCAATGAAATATATCATGTTATAGAATAAAGGGCAGAAACCCACATGATCATTTTAACAGAAGCAGAAAAAGCATTTAACCAAATCTAATACTATTGCATGATAACAAACAAACAAAAACAACAAAACACTCAACAAATTAGAGGCAGAAGGCAAATTCCTCAAATTAATATAAAGAATCTGTGAAAAACCCACAGCTGATATTATATTTAATGGCAAAGACTGAGAGCTTTCCCCCTAAGATCACAAACAAGCAAAGGATGTTTGCTCTTACCACTTCTATTCAATGGGAGAGAGGGAACAATAGGCATTCAGATTGGAAAGGAAGAAGTAGAACTATCTCTATTTGCAGATGGCATGATCTTAACATAGAGAAAACTCTATAGAATCCACCAAAAAAGCTAGTATAGTTAATTTCAGCTAACTTGCAGGATGTAAAATCAATGTACAAGGGTTGTGTTTCATGCATTAAAATAAGCAATCTAAAAATTAAATTAATAAAAGAAATTTCACTCACAATATCATAAACAAGAATAAAATACATGTACATAGGAATAAGTTTAACCAAAGAGGCACAAGACTTAAACACTGAAAATGACAAGACTTTGCTGAAAGAAATGAAAGAATGCCTAAATAAATGGAAATTGGTCCCAGTCACAGCACAATCGTAAGACATTTTGTGTTCTTGGTTTGGAAGACTTAATATTGTTAAGACGGCAATACCACCCAAATTAATCTACAGATACAATGCAATCCCTATCAAAATTCCAACTGCCTTTTATTACAGAAATGAACAAGCCGATCCTAAAATTCACAAGAAATTTCAAAGAATCCAAAATAGTTAAAACAACTTTGAAAAAGAAGAATAAAGTTAAAGGATTCACACTTCCTCATTTCAAATTCTACTCCGAAGAGACAGTATTCTAAGCAGTGTGGCATAAACACAACTAGTAGACATAAACATAAACATATGTATCAGTGGTATAGACTTGAGAGTCCAGAAATTAACTCTCTTGTCCATGGTCACTGATTTTTGACAAGGGAGCAAAGACTATTCAATGAGAAAGAAATAGTCTTCTCAAAAAATAAGTGTTGGGATAACTTGATATCAATTTGCAAAAGAATGAATTCAGACCCTTTTTTCACATGATATTAAAAAAATTAAGTCAAAATGGATCAAAGACCTAAATGTAAGAGCTTAAACTATAAGACTTTTAGAAGAAAACAGGTATAAATCTTTGCAACTTTGAGTAGGCAATGGTTTCTTATATAGGACACCAAAAGTACAATCAACCAGAAAAAGTAGGTATATTGGACTTCATCACAATTAAAAATTGTGTACATCAAAGCACACTATCAAGAAAATAAATAGACAACCTCCAGTATGGAGGAAAATATTTTGACATCATATATCTAGAATGGTCTAGTATCTAAAATATACAAATAACTTCTAACAACTCAACAATAAAAAGATAAGAAACTCAATTTAAGAGGAGCAAAAGATTTGAGTAGAGATTTATGCAAAGAAGATACATGTATGGTTGATAAGCATATGAAAACATACTAAGCATCATTAGTCATTAGGAAAATGCAAATGAAAACAGTGAGATACCACTTCACAGCCATTAGGATGGCTATAGAAATTAAAAAGAAGAAGAAGAAGAAGAAAGAAGAAAAGAAAGAAGAAAGAAGAAAGAAGAAAGAAGAAAGAAGAAAGAAGAAAGAAGAAAGAAGAAA
>PVJL010008473.1:0-66378 GCA_004026885.1 Lyroderma lyra
GTATGTACATAATTAAATTTGAGTGTTTGCTTTTGTTAACCTGTCTATGTCAGGTAAATTATTAGAGCAGCTGATAAAACATAGAAGGGTAGAGGAAAATTTCTCCCTACCCACAGGGTAAGCAAATATTAAAAAGGGCAGGGAGACTATTGGGTCACCGGTCATGTTAATTTTACCCAACCTATTCACTTGAAATGGGCTTCAAGTTGTATGTTTAAGAAAACCTTACTGAGCAAGATTAGGGCACTGTAGGCCAGGAGACCAATTTTTTTTTCTCCTGCTGCTGTGGAGTTCTTAGTAATACTGGGTTGCTCCTGATCTGAATCTGGGTCCCGGATGAATGCAGCAGGAGTGTGAATCTCCTAAGGGCAGGAGTGGTGGGTGTGGGGCTAATTACCTGGGATGGTCTGAGACGGTAGCTGAAAGGAGAGCCTGTCTCTTAGGACAGAGGCAAAGCCACTGCTTGGATAAAAAGGTATATAGCACTAAGGCCAAGAGGGGAGACTTTGACCTCTGCACCGGTTTGGGGTAAGACAGGAGTGTCCAAACTTTTGTCTTCCCTGGCCCACAATGGAAGAAGAATTCTTTTGGACCACACATCAAATACACTAATGATAACAGATGAGCTAAAAAAAAATCACAAAAAATTCTCATAATGTTTCAAGAAAGTTTATGAATTTGTGTTGGGCTGCTCTCAAAGCAGTCCTGGGCTGCATGCAGTATGGGCCAGTGGTTGGACAGGCTTTGGGCAGGAATTATGCAGTAAGTTGTAAGAAGGTTTGGGTTTTCAAGTTTATGAGACTTGGTGGTGAAATCGACAGTGTACAGAAGCTGTGGAAGGCTGATGCTCAGAGCACAGATTTCATAAAGAAGTAGCATAAGTAGGAATGACGTTTGCATTGCCACATTTGTTCAGTCAGTTTCTATTGAACATAAGATACTTTAACAGAAAGTGCTAGAAGCAGCATTTTTTTTCCTAGGCAACCTGGTTATACTCAGGAGGTTACATGTAACACCTTGTCATAAATATAGAGTGCTGCCTGACTTTCACCCAAGGCTACTGTAAAGATGTAACATAAATAATGAGTTTTGAATTAAAATTCTCAATAACTACCATGCATTATTTAAATGACCTACTTTATTGATAAAGATAAGGAAATTGTCATGCTGAATGACATACCTGGGTTATAAGAACAATTGAGATTAAATTAGTATTATAAATTTAGAGAAATGTAGGCTTCCAGATACATGTATTAAATGTCTTTGAAAAATCAGGAATATAGATGCAATTTTGGAATCAAAGAGCAAGACACGAAAGGTAAATTATTTCCCCCTTTCCCCTCTAGATAATATTAAGTTGAATGTGCAATGTTGATGTATCGTTCTTTCATCCATCTACCAGTTGGGGCAGAACTTTCACAAACTCTTTCCAGAAATTAGAGGAATGACCACAAGAGAATTCCCCCTCTTGTCTCCGCCTGAAGCAGCTCTGGCTATGACTGGGTACAGAAGGGAGATGGCACTCCTCTGTTAAGGGACTGTTTGGTTTGACTCCCTAGTGACCTTGCTAAACGCGCCTCAGAATGGCATAGCAGTCTGGGATGCTTTCGACTTTCCTTCCTCTCTGTTTCCCTTCGGGTCAGAATGGCACCAACAGTCTGATGGCTCTCCCAGCCTCTGCGGGCTCCCTTCCCACTTTTTCTTCCGTCTTGGCATCTGCTTCTCAGACTCATACATGGTTGAAGCCATGGGGGTAGATTAGTTATTCAAGGTGAGTCATGGAGTGAGAAGAGGTAAGAGCCAAAGAGAGATACTTACAGGGCCTAATATTTAGAGAGTGAGGTAGCCAGGACAAGGAGAGAAAGCTAAAGGAACGGTCAGATAAGCAGGCAGACAACCAAGGAGGGTGGTGTTCCATAATGAACCATTACTGAGTGGGTTTCATTTCAGAGCTTTTTCTAAGCATGATAAAAGTATAAAATTGACTGAGGGGAAATAAGAAGGCTTCTGCAACTAGAGAAAGCAAAAAGAGAGCAGCTGAGATCAGGAATGGTTTAATTGGCTTTTAAAAAATGTAATACTTAAAAACAAAATAAACAGGCCATTGATTAAAATAGAAATAATATCACTATATATACATATGTCAAATTACTATGTTGCATTCCTTAAATTTACACAATACTATATGTCAGTTATGTTTTATGTCAATTATAGCTCAATCTATCTGGGATCAAAAAGAAAAAATGTCCAGGTAAAAGAAATTGCATATGCAAAGGCACTGGACAATACATTTGCTTTGAGTGAAAAATATAAAATAAAACAGAAGTAACTAATAAATGTATTTTACCTGCTCTAATTCATAGACATAAACATTGCAAAAAAACTGATTTACCATTAAGAAAGGGGACTTCTGTTTTCACACACATCTTACTTTCACTGTTTTCTATATATCCTTTTCCTTATTAAGATTATTATTATTATTATTATTATTATTATTATTATATCATTTATATAAAATATACCAGATAGCAGTCATATAGTTGTGCAAATTGATGGATAATAAGCTTGTCCTAATTATAGGAATTGACGTAAAAACAGTTAAACTGAAATTAAAAACCTATGCAACATGGATGAGAGTAGAGTTATTAAAAGTTATTTTCAATACTTACCTGGCAGGGGAGATACCATGATCACGCAGGTGGTTTTCCCAGGGCGAGGCTTATCCATTGCACTCCGGATGTGCTGACCCCTGTGGTTTCCCCACATGTGGGAAACTCGACTGCATCATTTGTGGTAGTGGGGGACTGCATTCGGGCTCTCCTCTGAAAAAAAAATAAAGTCATTTTAAAGAGAGAAAAGGGCTGCTAGGCCAGCTAAAGAAAGGATATGTGAAACAGAAATGAAATCAGCAACAGAAGCAGAACAAGAAGAAAGTCACAGATCTCAGTTCTCCTAGTGCTCATTCAAAGACCAACCAGCAGAGAGAGGTCTATGACGGTTAATTTTATTTGTCAACTTGCAAGGGCCATGGGATGGATGCCCAGACATTTAGTCAAACCTTATTCTAGGTGAGTCTGGGAGGGCGTTTCTCGATGAGAGTAACATTCACATTGGTAGACAGAGTAAAGGAGGTAGCCCTCTCTAATGTGAGTGGTCCTCATGCAATCAGTGAAGGCATGAATACAACAAAAAGACACCATCCCTTTAGGAAGCAGCAATTCCTCCTGCCAACTGCCCTGAGGTGGACATCAGTCTTTTCTTGCCTTTGGACTCAAACTGGCACATCAGGTTCTAGGTCTGGAGCTTGCCTGCTTTCGGACTGGAACTTATTACCATACTGCTCTCTGGTTCTCAGGCCTTCGAGCTTGGACTAGAACTTACATCATCAGTTCTCTGGGTCTCCACTTGCTGACTACAGATTTTGAGACTTTTCAGCTTCCATAATCGCTTAATCATGTGAGTCAATTTCTTGTAATAAATCAATATCTTTACATCATTTATCTATCATCTCTATCTATCTATCTATCATCTATCAATCAAGATAGCCTGAACTGACAGCTCAGAATAAAATGATTTTTCCATACCTTGTGTACACACACACACACACACACACACACACACACACACACACACAATTTGTTCTGTCTTTCTGGAAGAACTTACAACACAGGGTCTTTGCCAAAAATCCAGAAAGTAAACTCCATATGGGCATAATGATCTATTGAAAGACTATCTCTTACTGATTCTGCCTCTTAAATATTTCTTAAACATAGCCCTTCCTCTCTATTCAAAGTGCCAATATTTTAAGATCTTAAAAAAATTTTTTTTCCTTTGCAATTTAAATGATCCCCCTTCCAACAGTTTCTTCCTACAATGCACCAGAAAAATCTTTCAAAATGCAAGTCTGATAATATATTTTTCATTGTCTAAAATCTTTTCATGGATTCTGATAGTGTTTTCTTTCTCAATCTAGGTGTTGGCTACACAAATATGTTTTGCTTTGTGAAAATTCATAGAACTAAATATTTGAGTTGTATACCTTTGTGTATTTATGACTTCATTAAAACACTGTATTTAAAAATCTCCTCACAGCTTCCCATTGTACCCAGGATTAAGACAAAACCCTTAGCTTGGTATTTAAAACCTTTTGTGATTCTTGCCTTCCAAATTCCTGTCACTACACTAGTCTACCCACCTAATTTCTTGTGACCTACAAATAAACTATATATTATTTAACTATTTAACTTTGCTCTACCTAGAATGCCCTTTCATCACTATCTACCTTCCTAATATTATTCTTCTTGAGGAATAAAACCAAATGGCATATTCTGGGGTAATTTTTAATCTAAGGCATTTTTTTCCTTGTGTGTCTCAAGTACACTGCATACACATCTAACACAACAATCATCACACTGCTGTACCTATATAGTTTTACTTCTGACTCTTCCATTGGATAATAAATCCCTCTATGGCCAAGAACATGTCATATAAATCTCTCCCCAATATCTAATCTTGTGTTTGGTATATAAAACATACCCTACAAACATGTTTTGGTTGCATGAATGAGGGAGACAGATTGATAAAATGTAATAAATAAGCCATGTTTTAAAAATAAATTATAATCTAGCTGAGTAAATAAAACATAGATATATAAAAAGTTAAATAAAATATGATAAAAAATAAATTAACCAGAATTAATGTTTTGTTAAATGTTTAATTAAAGGAATGAATCATAAGTAATACAGTAGTCAGAGGAGAAAAATTATCAGGCCATGGGCAGTAGGGACTTGACACCTAGATCTGAGAAGCCACACAGAATTTAGATTATCAGAAAGAAAGATGAAAGATATTCTTGTAACAAGGATCACTTAAAATATCTAGGAAGAAATGGTTGAATAAATAGAATAATGCTACTAGATTTTTTTTGTGGTGGGGGGGTGTTTCCCTGGCTGGGAATCGAACCCAGGCCGCAGTGTTGAGAGCGCCGAAGCCTAGCCACTACACCACCAGGGAACCCTAGATTTTTTTTTTTAATGGAAGAAAATTGTTAAAACAAAACTTCAGTAAAAGAAAGAAAATTTGGGGGGGAAGATGACTTGCTACATTTTGGACATGTTGAGTTTGAGGTGCCTGGAAAAGACCAGATAGAGCTGTCTGGAAATTGTTTAGAAATCCAGAGTGCATTTCAAGAGAGAAGTAACAGATACAAGTTTGCTAGGCAGTCTCATGTGAGCCAATAAATTGATCTGAAAAAGAATATACATATAAAGTGAATGGAACAGCTTAACAATGGGACCTTGGGGGGGGGGATCTATATTAAAGGGATAAAAAGAGAAAAACATGCCCCCAAAAGAAACCTGGTAGATGTCAATAAAATAAGAAGGAACTTGGAGGACTGGAGAACCACATGACCAAGAGAGAAAAACTTTGAGCATCAGGGGGTTGTTGGTAATGACAAATATATAAGAGAAGCCAAGAGGGCTAAGAATTGCAATAAGGCTATTGGATTTTGTTTTTTAAGAGTTAAATGATGATCTTAAAGACAGGTATTTCAGTAGAGTTCTAAAGACTGAAAATAGTACAGTGGATTGAGGGATTAGGAGCAACTAAGAATGGAAGGCAGACCTCCTTCAGGAAGAATGGTATAAGGAAAAGGGAGGTTTGGCTTGGAGAGATTAGCAGAGCTAAAGAAGATCTTACTATTTTCTTCATGAAGTCCTTGAGAATATTGTAGGCAGAAGTGAAGTTGTTGTTTTTGTTTTTTTGGTTTTTTTCCCAGAAAGAGGTAGAAGATGCCAGAGGGGAAGAGGGTGAGATAGGGATAATCCATTGATGGGCCAAGATTCAAAAACAGATATGACAGGAAATAAGCTGGACCAATTGGAAAGCATAAGGGAGGAATATTTGAGGACTCTTGGTTTTTTAAGAATGGCAGTGGGGAGAACACATATTAGAAGCTTTCAAACTTATCCAAGTCACAGCGAGGTTATCTGCTTCAAATGGACAAGATGGAGGTAGAAGATTGAGAACCCATAAAATGAGCTGAGGAATGAAGTTAAGATGAATATGAAGCTTTGCAATGAGATAAGAAAGAGACAGATACAAGATATAGAATTATATGGAAATGCATTGTTTATAAGTACATTAGAGATACAGTGTGTGTGGGTTTGAATGATTAATATATACTTCTTGTAAAATCCCATCACCCAGAAATAAACATTGTTAGGTCATAGTACAATGGAAAAATCTAGAAGGGTTGGTTTCTAACTGGATGAAGGACATAAGTGTGAGAGAGTCAGGTGGTTGGGGTTGTGGGTCTGAGTGGTTGGAAGGATGAGTGTGTCTTTGCTAGAGCTACAACAGTCAGGAGGGAATTCAGATTTGGAAAGAAGATAATGTGTATGATTCTAGACAATAGATTTGATGTGGAAAAATCATAAAATTAAACAGATGGATTTTCATAACTTTACATAAGTGGAAACTTTGATGTAAATTAATGATCAGAGGGGGACAGTAGGTAACACAGAGATGAGAGAACATGGTTGGAGAGGAAGAAAAAGAACATGGCAAGTGCTGTGACCAGGGGTTAAGGGGGCAAAGATTTTCAGCAGTATTTAGTGGTACAAAGAAGTCAAGGAAGTCTACGGCCATACCACCCTGAACACGCCCGATCTCGTCTGATCTTGGAAGCGAAGCAGGGTCGGGCCTGGTTAGTATTTGGATGGGAGAAGTCAAGGAAAAGAAGAACAAGGAATACATCAATTCCACCATTGGCTAGCTGAAAAACTAACCATTGATTTACTTTGAATTATGGCTTTGCTTTTATAATTCACTTTAAAATGAATTATCTTAAAATACCAGAAATTATTACTGAAATTTTCCTTTGAGGGGTTCATTGCAAGAATTATGAGAGCCTCTGACATTCTCCTTCCCCACTCAGCCTTTAGGCATAGGGTTTACACAGGACTCACAAATCTTCAAAAGAAAATTTCAGATTTGCTTCGAGGGCCTTTGTGAAATGTGTCTTTACTTCCATTGTTTTGGTTTGTCATGTTAGATTTATTTAATTATTTTTCACTGGACATTTTCTGCAGGCCTCTGGAATAAGATGATTTTTCTTCCCAAGCAGTGTTTCCTGCCAATATACAGAGAAGGCAAAAAAAAAAAAAAAAAAAAAAAAAAAAAAAAAAAAAAAAAAAAAAGGAAAAGAAAAAGTATTCATATTTTAAGAAAGGAAAAAACTATATTAAAATTGTAATTCTCAATATATACTCATAATAAAAGGTGAATACAAGTCATGTTTGACTTTTGCAATGACAAGAGGTTCTCAAAGAGGTTACCATTAGTTTCTAGACACTTCTGATTACGGCAAATTACCGCTTAAGCAACATTGACTGAAGTGGCCACTTGTATCACCAAAGTACCAACAGTGTAGACAGTTTTCTACGGTATACCACATCTTTTAATGTCCCCCACAGGTAGAAGTTAAAAGGTGTTAAATCAGGAGAATGTGGGGGAAACTCAAACAGTGTTCTTGAATTTCAAATACCACTCCAAAATGGTTTTGTGTTCCTTTTTTTTTTTAATTCATTTTTATTGTTAGACTTATTGGGGTGACATCTGTTAGCAAGGATTACATAGGTTTCAGGCATACAATCCTACAGTGCATTGTCAGCTTGTTGTATAATAAGTTCACCACCTAATGTGACTTCTCTTTCCATCACCTTATAGTTAGCTTCCCCTCCTCCTCTCCCACCCCTCCCCTTTCTCCCCTCCCTGACCCACTCATCCCCAAATAAACATTGAACTATTGATTGTGTCCATGGGTTGATGGTTTCTTCATTTCTTTTTTCTTTGCTTTCAGTTTTATATTCTGCATTTGAGTGAAGTCATACAGTTCTTTGTTTTTTCTGTCTGGCTTATTTCACTAAGCATGATGATCTCCAGGTCCATCCATTTTGTTGCAAATGGCAATATTTCATCTTTTCTTACAGCTGAGTAATATTCCATTGTGTATATGCACCACAGCTTCTTTATCCAGTCATCTGTCACAGGGCACTTTGGTAGTTTCCATGTTTTGGCCACTGTGAACAGTGCTGCGATGAACATTGGGGTACATAAGTCTTTGCGGACAAAGGTTTTCAAGTCTTTGGGTAGATCCCCAGAAGGGGGATTGCTGGGTCAAATGGTAGCTCCATTCCCAATTTTCTGAGGAACCTCCACACTGCCTTGAACAACCATGCTTCCACCATTTTCTTTGACTATCCTGCCTGTCTCATGGTGACTCTAGCATTTATTTGATTAATGCCATCTTTTGAATGAATGTCACGCTACACATTGCTACCATAATTCAATTCAACTTCAAAAAGTAATATATAGAAAACAGGTCTTTAAATGTGTATACAATTTTTTGGCACCTTGCATTTAGAAATGACATTTTTTAGTGTAATAGTGCCTGAAATTATTTTGGTGCTTTTCTTGGAGAGAGGCTGATGAGCCACAGCTCAAGAGAACAATATACTTAGCTAGGTTGCATCTAAGTCTTAGATTTTTATTTTGAAGCTTTATGTTTCTAATGAAGGGTCTTAATTTTCTTGCCATCAGTGGGTAAGACAAGCTACCAACAGGAAGAATTATGGCAACTTTTGTACACAAATTAAATGTTCTGGAGTCATTATTAGAGTGTATTTACAAAGGACTCTTCCTTGGGTTCTATGTACCTCTGAGGGGTAGATAATAAACAACAATGCACTGAAATATTCTCCTTAAACTTTTATTTGTGAAATAATTGAGGCACAAGAATGAGAATTCTTTAGATTCAGCCAAAATATGTATCAATCACTGCTATCAGGTATGATTAGCCATATACCACAAAATATAAAAGCAATATTTTTATATTTTGTTCCACATATTAATACTGCTAAAATTAAATGATCTATCAATCCTTTCCCAAATTATTCTTATGAACACTCAGAGACAGCTTTCTTTCTCTAAAGTGCTTTTCCTGCATCTCAGTCATGCACAAGAGAAAACTATTCTGCCTCTCATCCAAGCTCAAAAAAAATCCCAGTTTTAAGTGCCCACTAAAATGATGCAGAGAGAACTCAAAATAGAAGCCTCAGGACAGACAAAGATCAACCATAGCTCACTAAGTTGCTATGTAGTAGTAGAGGTTAAAATCAACCGAATTGATTATCCAGGTTATTGTTCAAAATTTCAAGTTTAAGCTTTCAAAACAGGATCAAAAAGGAAAGGATCAATCCTGGCAAGAAGTTTCTGGATCAATGACTGTGAAGACTTCCAACAATGTATAAGCCTGTGAGTAGACAGTGTTGTTAGGTATTGTTCTTTTAAATTCATTTTTAAAATTTGTAATTTTTGTCTTGGGCTGCATCTATCAAACAAGCATTAATTATTGAGCTACTGCTATGTGCATGGCGTTGTGTTTAAGTGTAGCCCAAAGCTAGATGATAGGTCAGTCCTAGCTCACATCCAGTTTGTGGTGTCGGAGGGAGCGTGGAGGAGGTAGGCTCCGTGAACACACGGGTGAAGTGATTATGCCAGAATTGTGTTCTGCAAGTGCAGCCTGTTGTATATATCTGTCCCTTGAACAGAACTGTCAACGCAATGCTGCTTGGCACAGACACTGGATTCTTGGCAGGTTTATCAGCCAACCAGCCTTAGGCCTTTAAAAACAGAGTTAATGCTGGCGAATCCCCATCTCCAAATCTCCGAGACAGGCTTCAGATCTTCTAGTTTTCAAACCAAACTACTATCTCGGTGAGGATGAAAAGCATCAGAGAGTCCTTATCAGTATCAAGAAGTCACTTCCATATTTATATGAAAATTATCTTAAGCAGGCAATTTCAATGAATTTCAAAGCTAAGGCTACCTCTTTACTTCTCTCTTTTTGGGGGGTTGGGGGAGATAGTTCCCTGGCTGGGAATCGAACCCAGGCCATGGTGTTGAGAGCGCTGAAGCCTAGCCACTGCACCACCAGGGAACCTCTACTTCTCTTTTTCTAGTAATGGCAAAGTAAGGTAAATATTCAATATTCTTTAAACACTGGGAACCTATTGGCTCTAGATTAACGTATATATGTTTCCGTGAGTTAATGGTTAAAAGTTTAAAACCGATAGACTTTATTCTCACGTTGCTGAAACTCACTTCTTTGGTGGACACGTTTCCTATTTTCTTTCTCATTTCATAATTACCAATAAAAATAGATTTCTGCACCATAATCCAGAAAAGAAAACCCTGTTGGATCATAGTTAAAAGTAACTGATCCTAAGGTTTTATACAATGCATTTTTCAATTTGGTAAAAGAATGAAAAAGTTATTTCGAGCTCTACTTTTTGAGTGTATGTACCTCATAAGTCTGTTTCTATTTAATTTTTTTTTTTAACGTCATGCAATTGCCTTTTGGCTATTTGCTTTGGATGTCTCAAAGCTACCTGAAGTTTAACTCTGGAATTGAACTCATTCTGATTCTCCCGTAAACCTGTTGCTCCTTCTAGCACAGTAGGTATCTTAGCAAACTCCTCATTCTTCACGGCCTAGCTTAACTATCACATCATTCTTGAACATTTCCAGCTCTCTCAAGTGAAATTAGTTGTTTCTATTTCTATTTCCACATGCAACTTTTTAATATTTTCACTATTTTAGTTCCCTACGGTGTCATACTTGTGAGCTCCTCGAAAGCAGGACCTCTGCCATGTTCCCTGTGACCTTGTTGCTACAGTAATGCATAGTGTGGTTTATATAATGAAAATGTTTATTGAGTCAATTTATGTATATCTGCTACTCTCTCTGTCCTTTGTCTTGATGCAAGCATTTATCAATGGCAAGACATTTCGATTTGCTGAGTATTGAATATCATAAATAAGCTGCTTGACCTTGGTTAAGTCACTTGGATTCAGTTACCTTATTTATAAAACACAGAAGAAATGTGATTTCTTTTCATAAATGATAATAATAATGATAGTATATACCTATTTCTGTCTTTTAAGTTCTTCCTTTTTCCTCACAATCTCTTTTTAGAGGGTTGGCTCAAAAGGGCAGGTGAAGACAATAAAGGAGTTTTTATTCTGAAGAAAAAAGATCTTGGGGAGAATAGAAGAACTGTCTTAAACTTTAAAAAGTTCCTATGTAATCCTTGCTAACAGATGTCACCCCAATAAGTCTAACAATAAAAATAAATTTAAAAAAATTAAAAATAAAAAGTGCTTTTATATGAAAGAAGAAAAACTAAGTTCATGTGGCTATGGGAGCTAGAACTAATGGGTGAAGGTTATTAAGAAGCATTCAAGCATCAGGTAGAGTTTGGTATATGTTGTCTCATATCCCAGATACAAGGATTTCAAGGATCAGTAAAATACCCATGTGATCCCCAAAATTTGCTGATATTAGGTTTTCAACATTTTATGTTGCCCAATAAAAAGCAAACCCAGTAACAAAACAAACTTTCTATCATAACAAGCATTTCTTAAGAGAATTTTACAGAAAAAATAGGAAAGATATAATAAAGAATAGGTCTTTTGGGGTAAGGACAGTAGTAACCTTACAATGACACACACACACAGACACACGCACACACACACACTTTTCCCTTTTATTTTGCTTAGAACTTACAAATATTAACACTGATTTAATGAATCCATAGGTCAGCATTTCAGCTTGTAGGGGTCCAGAAAGAGTGTCCCCCAGAATTTGCCTCTCTGGCATGCAGATTGTTTTGACCCGAGAACACTTAAAGCCCAACAAGAAGAGTTTTGTTTGTTTTTTTGTTTGTTTGTTTGGTTTGTTTTAAACTTCCCCTTTACCCGCCTTAAAGGAATCAGATAGGAAAAGCTGTTCAGAAAGGAAGCTTAGCATATTCACCTTAGCACATATGAACTAAGTGTGGCAGACAGGGAGCGTCCATGCAAAAGTCTGTTTGTTAGGACCCCTTTTCTTCCCACTGGTTCTGGCAGGTCCAGCAAAAATTTGTTTACTTGTTCTCACCTGCCTGTGAATTGCCTACTTTCCCTTTGAAATCCCAGACCCCTGGCTCCCCTCTCCCTAATAAAAAGTGACATATAAGCCTCAACTGCTCAATGTGTTCTCAGGTCTGTCAGGGAGGAAAAGTAATTTTCCTTCTACCTTTCGAAGTTCTTCTGGATGGTATAATAATCAAGTTGAGTTGAGAGAGATTAACCAGCAAAAATGACCAAATTTATTAAGTATGGACTTTTGGGGATTCCCTAAGAATATGAGACCTGAGGACATATCGTGCAGTTCAGGCTTATATGCCACCTTGAGCTGAGGAGAAAAAGGGGAGAAAGGTTGTGGTTTGAGATTTCAACGATCAGGAAAGTAATTTGCATGGTGATAGAAAAACAAATGTTTGGTAAACAAGTATTCATTGGGTCATCTTTAATAGTAGGACAAGAGAGGAATTTGATCAAAGAGGCCTTGCTAGCTTCCCCCCGTCTATCATACACCAGTTCATATTAAACTGTAGTTATCTATAATGATAACTCCTTTCTTGGAGCAGGTCCTCTATCTAAATACTTTTAGGCAGGTAAAGAAAATGTCAAAGGTTTTTCCTGAGTCTTTCATTTCTAAAAATAACCAAATTAAAATAATCAATATCCCCCAAAGGCATATTTTGGGATGGAAAATTTTTCCCTCAAGTCTCATATTCTTATGACACCTCCATATGTACATACATTACAGATCTGGTCATTTTCCCCTATTGATCTGCCTCATGTGAATTTCATTATTAGCCCAGCTAGGAAAACTTAGAAAAGTGGGAGAAAAATTATGATTTATACCCCCCACAATCTTCAATGTGCTGAGACCTCTGTAAAATCTGATATTTAATTCTAAGGGTTTACACACACACACACACACACACACACACACACACACACACTTAGTTGGGAGGCCTGTATAGATCTAAGAAAGTGCTTTCCTACAAATACTTATAACTTTGGAACCTGATATATATAGTCATGTTGCTTTGACTTACATTCTACAGTCACAACATTATATTTTTTAACAAAATCTTTGATTTTGACCTAACTCTCTGCATCATGTTTTTCCTTGAATCTCTAAAATAAAACAGTGTCTGTTGTACCAGAATTCTGGGCATAAATGTATATAAATAAATATAGTACTTCAAGTTATATCTTTAAGAAAACCTTACTGAGCAAGATTAGGGCACTGTAGGCCAGGAGACCATTTTTTTTTTTCTCTAGCTGCTATGGAGTTCTTAGTAATACTGAGTTGCTTCTGATCTGAACCTGGGTCCCTGATGAATGCAGCAGGAGTGTGGCTCTCCTGAGGGCATGAGTGGTGGGTGTGGGGTTGATGACCTGGGATGGCTGACAGGACAGCCTGCAGAGGCAAAGCCACTGCTTGGATAAAAGGGGATATAGCTAGCGCTAAGGCCAAGAGGGGAGACTTTGACCTCTGCTCAGGTGTGGGATAAGACTTACGTAGTAAGTTATAAGTAAGTTTGGATTCCTAAATTTATGAAACTCGGCAGGGAAATTGACAGTTTACAGGTGCTGTGGAAGGCTGACACTCTGAGCCCAGGTTTTATAAAGTACAGTAGACTCTCAGTTAACTGGCATCCATGGAGATTGGTAGATGCCAGATGAATGGAAATAGGCTCTCTGTTAACTGGAACTCAAGCAACCAGCACTCTCAGGCAACCAAGCAAAATGTAAAGCAAAATATTTTTTCTGGTTGCTTGAGATTTTGCCAGTTGCTTGAGTTCCAATTATTGCAGAGCCCTGTAGTAGCATACACAGAGATGAAGTGTGCATTGCCACATTTGTTCAGTCAATTTCTTCTGATACTTTAACAGAAAGTGCTTCCAGAAGCAGCATTTTTTTTTTTTATTTAAATCTAAGCAACTAGGTTATACTCAGGAAGCAATATGTAACATCTGGTAGTCATAAATATAGAGTGCTACCTGTCTTTTGCCCAAGGCTACTATAAAGGTTTTGAATTAAAATTCTCAGTAGCTATGATGCATTATTAAAATGATCCACTTTATGAAGATGTAGGGTAGCAGAACTTGCTACTCCAAAATACCTCTCTTTGGCGTAATGATTATTTTAAACTAGTTAATTGCTAAGGAACAGCACACATGGGAAAAGTTCTGAAAACCAAGTAGAAATTACCCTCTGTAAAGGACATTTACATTCATAAGGGAAATCTCTGTAAGGGGTCTCCCTAGCTGCATCAGGAAGGAGAGGATAGCTAAATTTCTAGAAACTCTGATAAATGGAGAAAGCCCTGAACTGAAACCTGCATGTCAACCGTTGCCTTGTTTACTGTGCCTTTCCAGGTAAACTCCCTTAACTGACTCCCCACTTTCAACATTTTCTTTTGTTTTAGCTGACGATGGTATTTAAGGTGATGACGTCTACCATTTTGGTGAGTTACTTGGTGTTCCTGGGTCTCTCCCATGTTACAGGAGGTATGCATGTTATTACATTTTAATTTGTTTTTCTCCTGCTCTGTCTCATGTCAATTTGATTAGTAATTGAGCCAGAACTTAGAAGGGTATAGGAAAAATTTTTGTCTTGGACAAAGACAAGAAAGTTATGCTAAATGGCATACCTGTGTCTTAAAAATAATTGAGATTAAATTAATCTTGTAAATTGAAAAGTGTAGGCTTCTAGATATATTTATCAAATGTGTTTGAAAAATTAAGAATGTAGATGCATTTCTTAATTCAAAAAGCAAAACACAGCAAGTGAATTTTCCTCCCCTCCCTTCTGGATAATATTTAAATTGTGCAAAGTTGGTCTATCATTTTCTTATCCATCTATTGGATTGGGAAGAACTTTCATAAACTTTTCCCAGAAATTAGAGTAATGACCACAGTAAAATCCTCCAAAGCTTGTTTAAGCCTGAGGCATTGCAATTTATTATGATTTTGATGTATATCTCCTGTCAGCACAATGATGAGACTAAATTGTAATGCTTTGCATGTCACCCAGAAATTTTGAGGGTTCAGTCTGCCACGCTAGAGAGATGCCTTTAAGAGATGCTTTCTGCAAGACTATGAATCTTAACCATTTAGCTAAACTCCAGGTAGCTCCAGTGGTCTTCTAAAGTCTTAAGTTTCCACTTGGGTGAACGTTGCCTAATAATTTGTCTCTTCAGAAATTAAATTCAAAAGGATAGAACAGTTTTTAGGTCTAGGACCTCATTCCCTAAAGAAGAGAATGTTGTCTTTATTGAAGTTAAGAGAACTACCTGGGTAATTCAGACAGCCAATTTTTTTCCCTTTATCTGAAATACAGGAGGTCCTTGAATAGTGTTGTTTCCTTCAAAGTTATTTTATTATAACGTCAATGAGATGACTTAGGAACTTAACTCTTCTTTATATCAATTAGCCTATGGTAAAAATGACATCGTTATACTTCGTTCTGTTCCATTTCCAAGAACCTATGGGTGACGTTAAGTGAGGATTTACTCAGTTAATGAGATGAGCCATGGTGCGCGCATTTTCCCTCCTTTGTCGGTGATGGGAGTGGTTTTTGCAGGAATTGCTTGACTAATTGTCTTCATTTGCTGCCTTTGCATACAGCCTGTGGCCCCTGGCTATCTCAACAGTCTTGTTTGCTTCTCATTCAAAGAATTACAAATTATCTGAACTCTCTTAAAATGTCTGCCCTCAATACTCCCTTTGGATATGGTACTGAATAGCCTATTAATCCTATGGTGAAAATGAAGAAGTTGACCCAAAGGGTGACTATATGACTGCTGCTGGTGCAGCCAGGACCAGCCCTAGATGGCACAGTCAGGAGACTGCATTGTGTTCCTTGCTGCCAAAAGCAATGCTGAAACCATTCAGAGTTAGTTAGCAGGTCTAGTTCCCCTTGTAAGGGCAGCCAGTCTTAGGAAGACTAAGAAGCCCGGGGTAAAAATTACGCCAACTTCAAAGCCAATCACTGAATGATCTCAAGCGGGCAGGCACGGAGGTCTGCCTGATATGTGAGCACTTAGAAGTACTCACTTCTACCTACAATTTAACTGTACTGATTTTTTTCTAACCTACATTTTACGTGGTATCTCTGAGTCAGAATTGTTTGTGAAGCCCTTGCAAGTTTTCCCTGCCTCTTCAATCAGATTCCCAAAGTGGCTGAACCACATTAATCAGAGACTGCCCTGGTGACTATGTAAGGTAATAGATGAAGCTACTAGCAGGATGGGAGAAGAATATCTGTTGTCTTTTTTCTGCAATGCACTTAAAAGGAGGCCATGGCCTGGCAGATAATCCATATCTATTAGGGGAAAAATCAATGTGTCCAATCAGGTAATGTCCTGATTGGATTTTCTCGACAGCAGAACTGCCTGAAGAAATCACTGTAGGGACGTTTCCTCCTTCAAACATGAGGCCCTGGCTACAGGGACAGCCTGTGGCCACCTCGATCCCTGGAGAACACATGGTTAAGAGTCCTTTTATTTTTGATGTCCACGCTGTTACGAATTTTGATTGTGCTCCTCATTCACACGTGTCTTCAATTTTCACACAATTTCATGATGATGTATGTCATTCTGAGGTCAGACATAAAATGGAAAGTGGGATTGATAAATCAACTAGATCACCAAGGGGGAACTGACAGTATCATTTTGGCAAATTAGTGGTAGCATTTATAATACTGAACAAACTCAGTTATGTTGAGGCTACACAGACTTAACCTAAGATCATATAATGTGTATTGGTCATCATAGTGATGAGTAAAAGTATTAGTAAAAGTTTATTTGGCACACACTCGATACAAAGCACTAAGCTGAACTCTGTACAACTTGTATTTTTATTTTTTTTAAGTTTCTTTTGTGGGGGGCAGGGGTTCCCTGGCTGGGAATTGAATCCAGACTGCAGCATTGAGAACACCGAAGCCTAGTCACCACACCACCAGGGAACTCCTCTACAACTTACATTTCTGAAACTTTTCACTTCATGTACATTTGTGCGGTTCTCATAAACACTAAAAAACAATGATTTGGCTTAGACTTTATTGAGTTGAATTCATTTTGTACTTTATGATTTTTTAAAAATTTTGACCATTTATGCTGTGCTGCATTATAAATCGTTTTAGAAAACAATATGTGGTAATGATAGCCATGTTTTCATCTGCAGTTTCTTTATATTAAGTGGTGTCTGCCATTTAAATAAATAAGTGCTGGGGTACATGTTTCCTGTCTCTTGAAAGGAAATCCAATGTAGTGGAAAAAATGGATTGGGAGATTAAGTATCTTGCTGTGGTTTATGAATGCAGTGTAGGAAGACTCCCAGAACCCGTAAATATAGGCAGTGATTGGAGATTCCATACTTTACCCCATTTTTACCTTCATTGTCCCTCTTGAGAATTCACTATGACACCTTCTGGTAATATAATCTCCAGAGTGAGGGGAATTTGAGAGGTCAGGCAAAAATTACTTTGTCATAAAGATAAGTCAAAACCAAATTAATTCCCTTAACTGTGGATGTTAGGGTAGTAGGAGAAATATATATATATATATATATATTTTTTTTTTTTTTTTTTTAATGTGAGTAGTTCCCTGGCTGGGAATCGGACCCAGGCCACAGCGCTGACAGTGCTGACGCCTAGCCACTGCACCACCAGAAATTGATTGACTCCTTTTTCTCCTCGGAAATGATGAATATTCTTCCCTTGCGCATTCTAAGTATTTTTCATGAGGCTTTTGTCACTGAGGATGGGCCCTTCTTGGCGCGATGTCCAGGTTCTTGGTGTCCCAAAGAAAGAATTGATGCCGAGCAAGAGAGTGGCTCCAGGGCCCCAACTCTCCTTAACAATTTTCCTAAGGGGGCTATACCTCTATGGGCCTGGGGCCTTTTGATGGGCATCTTTCATTGACTGGGGGCTAGGACATCACCTTCTTTTACCTGCACATGTACCTTCCCAGAATTCAGTGTGTTATAATGATATTAATGAACTTCTGAGCATAAATAGAATATTATAATGATGGTAAAATGCAGCTTAGGTGAAATGAAGGTCGTGGTAACCCTTACTGCACAGGCGCTCGTAACTGGCTGAAGCTGGTGGCTTTTTGCATACTAACTTCCTTGTGTTAGTTAATTTTTTCCTGTCATTTCCTCCTATGGTGCCCTAACTTAGGGTGGGAATTACTGGAAAAGGGTGGTAGCAGGGTGGTGACTACTCCAGCAAGGTGGGTCACATGGGAGGAGAAATAGATTCAGTTAATAGAATTAAAACATTGGCCCAAGAAGCAGGCTTCAAAGCCACTGATGCAGACAGAGTAGCTGCATGATGGAAAGTCCGTTCCGGCCCACGGAGCCTGCAGCCTGTTGACTTTTGGCTTCGCTGGCCATTGGAGTGTTATCACCTACCCAGGAACTGAGTCCAGAATGGCCGAGAAGGAATGCTGGGCCATCATGAATACAATCAGTAAGCACAGATCACAGGCACCAGGGTAGTTAGTTAAAGTCTAGTAGGCACAATTAACTAAAGTTTTGCCAACGAAATCACAAAAACCAGGATGATTAACTACGGCTGGAAAAAGGGGACATTTTTGGGATACAATTAGAAAACACAAGTTACACGTTTTTTTGAATGATTAACTAAAGCCAGAGCAAAGCATATCCTGAGACACAGCCGATTGTTTAAATTTCAGAGCAAAAATCTATTGTTTAAGGCTAGAGATCAAGGCAAACTGATTGTCAGCGTGATTGAGATGAGGAACTAGGAAAAAAAGTTAAGTTGGGGAGCTAAGGAACGAAGGAGAGGAGACTAAAAATTCCTATAGTAAGGGGCTTTTTCATTTGGCCCATATCACTTTGAACATAACTGTAGTTAGTGGAAAATTTTCCTTCATAATATTAAATACATATTTCCCCCCTAGGAGGAAAGCTAAAGGATCCACATCTGAACTGAATAAAAATCCCAACCTTTAACCTTATGATGTCTTCTGGCAGCTTACCCTTGTGTCTCTTGCTTTGGTCTAACTCTAAGCAGCTCTGTTGGAAGGCTGAGACACAGCCTTTGTGATCAGGTAGAATTAGAATCTAGCCTGTCAGATGGGGGTAAGATCACTTCCAAAGGCTTTGGGAGACAAGTCTCAGTGCTGGGGATCAAGGTGTCCTCCTGAATGTGGGGTCTCTGAGTGACCAGGTGTCATTGCCAAGGTTTCCAGGCAGGGCAGGTTTCGGCGGTGGTACACCCAGTCGAAAAAACACACGTGAAGCCGACATGGGGGACCATAAACACACCAGCAAGCCAGCCCCTTTATTGCACACCTGGGACTATATATACGTATTCAAACAAAAGTGGCATCGTGCCGCATCTGCCCAGTAGCAATTGTTTAGGTTTTCATGGTCACATAAGGCGGTACATGCGCAGTAACTGTCAGCCCCAGGAATTCCTCAGCCCCAGACAGGACTGATTATACGAAGGTCAAGCCTGGGCGGCAGGCCTGGCTGTAATTCTTTATAGCAGGCTTGGCTTTAACCCTTTGGGGACTGACGCTAGGCGTTGGAGACATTATCTATAAACAGATTATCGGCAAGTCAACTCACAGGATGCTCCACGTTATGTGTGAAGGGCGTGTGGGGAGGGTCACAAACACCTCAGGAACTGTTGACATGACACTTCTAAGGAAAGATAGAGCGATATTATAATATAATATCAATCTAGAAAATAAAACGTAGTAATGGTAGTCATTACTAGAATGAAAACTAAAACTATTAATGTGACTATAAAGGAAACCTTTCCAATCACTTACCAACTGAGCAGTTAAAATTTTATCAAGAAATTCATTAAATCAATAAGGAAACATAGATGATACTTTTGTATTATATTGCTGATTTCTTTTTAAAAGTAAAATTAGCTGCTCTTTCTTCACTGCATTATTTCCTTGAATGAATTTGCAATTCTCATACAAGGAGACATTATTTTTGAAAAGTATCAAATGTTTAATAGACTTCAGTCTTGACAGGACTGATTTTATATCCTCATTTATGTCTTTAGTTACATGATTCTGTTCAGTTAGAATTCAGCTGCTTCTCCAATTTATTGTTCTATAATTTAGTTGTAATTTTAATGTGGGCACAGAAGGAGGCAAGCACAGCATTTTTCCATTCCACCATCTTAGATCCCTCCTATCAGGAGACTTTTAACTTCTTTTCTTTTGACCATATTCAAGGGATGAATCATATTTAAGAGAGCTTGAATGGTTCTCCAGGACTGAATAAGGCACCAGGCTCCATGTTTTACTTATACCTTTGACTGAATCATCCAAGCAATGTCACAAGATAGGTCGACTCTTCTGTTAAATGGAACTCAAGCAACCGGCATGCTCAAGCAACCAGCAAAACCAATTGCTTTAGATGTTAATGGTTGCTTGAGCATGCTGGTTGCTTGAATTCTGGTTAATGGAGAGTTTACTTACATTTATCTGGCATCTATCAATCCCCATGGGTGCCGGTTCACTGAGAATCTACTGCATTCTTATTCCTGTTTTATAGGTGAGAGTCTCCTGTTTATCTTGCTTCCCTGTCATTGCCTGCCTTCCCCAACCCTGCTAATTTAGCATTGCATTCTCTCTGCGGAGTCCCCAGTGCAGCCTAAAAGAGTGTAAGTCATCCAACTCCACTATGGGAAGTGTTTCAGGGAGAGTCCATGGCTGTCCCTAAATATGCCACTAGTCAACGACTTTTCCTTCCCACTTCCCACTGTGTCTGCCCAGTCTGTGCCATGGCACTCCTGTCCTCGTGTCCTGGATTCCTCTACTTAAACAGCAGCCTCACCATGAACTCCAGTGCTTTTGGTTGGGTCCCTGCCATCCTGCCTTGCTCTGATCATTCTATGCCTGTCAGCCCTACCGTCGCTCTCTGCTTTGAATGGAGATGCCTCTCAGCAAGCTGCAATTACTCAGGCAATTCTTTGAATCCTTCCCACTCTGTTTGCAGGTAACTAGAGGATTGGCTCCCACACTCTACACATCAGCCTCCCTAACTGCCTTTGCTCCTTCTGGTAGGCTGACGCTTCAGAGTCCTCTCCCAGTGTTTTGAATCTCAACACTTTTTTAGGTTCCCTTGTTTCTTTAGTACCAGTATTCTCCTCCCCAGGAGCAGATCTGGGCATGGTGGAAACCATAGCTTATTCAACTTGCAGAGCTTTCCTAATATAATCCAAAAGTATCAATACTTACTTAGGTACAAGTTTAAATACTTATTTAGAATAAGAAAAAAAATAAATCACCAGAAGGCTCTTTGGAGAGTCATCTTCCTTTCTTAGTCTTCTCTTTAGGTAATTCATCAGAAATGCTTATAAAAAATGCTTCCTGTTGTAACCTGGCTTCCTTTTACCACTTAGAACACTTGACAGGCCACTGCAAGTGAGGGGCCCTAGAGCTTAAGCACCACCAGATTCAGTCACTCTGAACCATTCGTTGTGGCTCTGGATGGAACTCCTTTCTCTGTTCTTAAGTTTTAGAGAACCATAACTCTGAAAGAAAGCATGCGAGAGAGACAGAGAGAGGAGAATGAAACTGTATTTGTAAATGGGAGAGAGACTGTGCGTGTGTGCGTGTGTGTGTGTGTGTGTGTGTGTGTGTAAGAGAGAGAGTGATTTTGACCATTCCCTCCAGTCTGCCAGGTTTCTTCCCTTCATTGAAGAACCCCTTTCCTTCCTGACACTTTATGTTTGCTGTTACTTAATGACGGATGGTGCTGCAGGAAGATTGAATGCATTTATGATGCTTCCTGTTATATCTTGGGGTCTGTCTGGTCTTGAGTTGATTGACTACCTTGGAATGAGACTACCTTGCAGAAGTAAAGACTTAGAACACACCCAGGCAGGCCAAGGAGGCCTGAGGGGCCATGTAGGCTGCTAGGCAGAGTGTGGTATTCAGAGGATAAGGAAATAGTCAATTGGGATCATCAAGTGAGGCCAGGAGCATCAGGGAGGTTGCCACTGGAATAATAGGGATCCTGATGGGCCAATGGAGTCAGCACTGGGGTACCAGAAAAGGAGAGCTGAGAACCCAGCAGCCAGCAATCGGCAAACATGGCCTCAAGTGACAGTTCACCTGGAGTTCAGTGAAATATTTTAATCCCTAGGGAAGCTCCTCCCACCAAAATGTGTGAATTTAAGAATAACTTTAAGGGTTATTGGGACAGGAATCAGTCAAGGGAATCAATAGGTTGATTGAGCTGCTAGAAACAGGATGAAAGTACAAGATCAGATCTTGGAAAGTCTTAGAGGCAGCACACTGAGGCCAGACGTGTTTGCGTTTTGGTGGCAAACACATCTACCACTAACTCTCTATATAACCTTGGCCAAATTATTTAACTTCTCTGGGTGTCCCTAGTCTCTCTTTTTATTCTGTTTATGAGAGTAATGGTTTCACAGGGTTACTTTCATGACTAAATAAATAGGTGCATAATATTGACTGTAAACTATTTGGGGACAATAAACAGATCTTATTCTAATTATTTTCCTAGTGCCTAATACACAGGCTGGCGTATAGTTGGCCCTTTATAAATGTTTGTTAAGCTTCCAAATTACCCACCAGGTGACTGGCATACAGACATACCTATATACATAGATAGCTCATAGATTGATCTATATATAGATACTCATACACAGATCAATGCATATATATATAACTATATAAACTTATCTATATATTTATTTATTATCTTTTAGTTTTTAAAAGTGAGTAGGGTCAAGGACAGAGTGGCCTAAGTGGTGACAATCCTCAGTGAGAGAGTGTGAGCCTGGCACTTGGTAATTCTTCCTGGTGGAGGCTGGGGCTATGGGTGTGTGTGAGGAGGCCCTAACACAAGAAAAGAGAAAGGATTTAGAGATGACAACTCAGCAGATTTTGACATGTTCTTCCTAAACACCATCTTTACTTAAAATGTTAAAACCAAAGCTTAGAGTGATTTTCCTGAAGCTTTATCACTATTTGTTTTCATTCTTCTGAGTAACTGCCTGAGAAAATAAGGCTCAGCTAATGGGAAAAGACTCCCGTTAAGTATTCAGTGAGCTTCACTATTTCCCTGTGTGCCCTGCAGGCACCTTTTACAAGAGATAATGAAGTGTTCTCACTTATTCTTTATTTGCTTTCCGGACTTTGATGTCCTTAAGTAAGTTTTTTGGTGTCGCCTTTGATCCAGTGAAGCCTAGAGCTACCCTCAGCGTCATTGAGGAAATGGGGTTCAAGTTCAGCCTTGAGTGACAGAAAGCTTGGTCAACAGCAGAGGGCACAGCATGGGCTGGAAGCATGGGCTTTGGCCACAGATAAACCGAAGTCCAAGTCATGGTTCTGCCATTTACTAAATGTGTGATGTTATGCAAGCTAACTTCTCTTTTAAAACCTCAGTTTATTCATTGGAAAAAAGGTTAAAATAATAGTACCTGCCTAATAGGGTCACTGTGACCCTTGAAAGACTCAGTACAGTGCCTGGCACAGAGCATGTGCCTAATACAGTTTAGCTGCTTATATGAATACACAGGAAAGAAAGGATGTACAGGTGAGGATGACTATCTAGACCAGTGGTTCTCAACCTGTGGGTTGCGACCCTTTTGGGGGTCGAATGACCCTTTCACAGGGGTCACCTAAGACCATCGGAAAACACATATCAGATATTTACATTACGATTCATAACAGTAGCAACATGACAGTTATGAAGTAGCAACGAAAATAATTTTATGGGGGTCACCACACCATGAGGAACTGTATTAAAGGGTCGTGGCATTAGGAAGGTTGAGAACCACTGATCTAGACACTGGAAGCAGCCTGGTATCCCTCTGGATTGGCTTGCGTGGAGTGTGGGGCTTGGAAGAGTGGTGAGAAATGTGGATGGTGTGAAGGATGTGATTGGTTAACAACTTTAAAAAGTAGTTAGGGAACTTAAGTAGATCTGAGTAGAAAGCTGTGGTAGATTTTTGAACATAATGTCTTGCAAAATAGTACAGTGTAAGTTTAGGGTTTCCTATCAGAAACTATGAAATTCCTTTTAGACATCACTATGTGTCAGGGACCATAGTGCCATGTTTTATCCCTTCCTAAACATCTTGGAATAAGAATTGTTCTACCCATTTTAAAGATGATGGTATTGTGGCACACAGAGAGAAAAATTAGTCCATGGTCTTCTTTAAATACACCTCACCTGTTAAGGGCAAATTAAATCAGTGTATAACACAAGGGGATGTGAGACAATCTTTGAATGTGGCCAGTGGCTGTGACTGCTCATTCTTCCAGACTTTTGGATGGAACTGTCTACTTAAAGCTCCACAAGTCTCCATGTCCCTCTTGCTGGGACACAGTGTGGTGGCTCCTTGACATGACTTCCTGCCTGGAAATTCACCCTGTGTCCAGGCAGCAGGTGGGCTAGAAATCTTAGGTCCTGAGCTCTGCCAATCTGATGCATACCTCTCTTTCCAAGTTTCTTTTTCAATAGTGGAGCTTGTTAAAAGTAGAGATGCTTGGGCCTATTCTAGATCCACTGACACAGAAGTCTCCATGGTATGGCCTGGAAAATTGTATTTTTAAAATGTCCTTTTAGATGGGTTTGATATGGTTGTTTCACAGGCTGGCCTTTGGGAAACACTGATACAGGGGCTTGGACTACGTAGCCTTAAGGTCTTACTCAGTGAGTCTATGGTTTGCTTACAGTGAAGTCAGGATCATGAATTAAATTCAGGTCAGTACACTGCCTTTCCTAGGGGTTTCTAAAACTACTCCTTCAAGAGAAAAATTATTTAATCTCCCCTCCAGAGCTCCTCTGGATGAACCTGTCTTAATCTCTAGGTGTATTAGAAGTCCTGCAGGATAATGTGGAAGCTCACCTGCTCCTGCAGCTCCCTTAGTATTTCCAACTCGTTCTCATTCTAAGGCCGGGCTCTTGCTGTGTTCAAAGCCCGACCTTGCTTACAGCCTCCTGGACCTGTTTGCTCTTGGCTGTCACTGCCTCAACCTCGATTCAAGTTTCCTCTTAGAAATGATAATCTGCCAACATTCAAAGCCATCTCTATCAAAGCCATTTCTTTGAACTCTTCTGAAGAATAATCTGGGAACTTCTGAGATTAAACGCCTTTTAAAATACTGTGAAAAAAAGATTGTTCTGTGTAGATTGAATCCTGTAGTATCATTAGTTACTGGGCTAGGTCATACTCACATACTAAAACCTTTGTTGATGTACTAAAACTTTTGAAAATTGGGTTTTATAAACTGAGAACCTTGAGATTTTTAAGCAACTTCCTGTGAAATTATTTTAGAATATTATTTATTTATATGTCATTTTACTTCCATTTTACATCACCTTTACATATATCAGTGGGTGCCATATTTCAATGCTAGTGATTTTATTCCCTTTGAACATCTGCATTTGTGTACTGCAGAGAGTTCCTATGGTAATAAAAGAATTATTTTACCGGAGACCTATTTACCTCTTGGCTATTTCATGTTACCCGGACAACATAGGTTTTGTTAGTTCTGGTTTCACAGACAGCAAGTTCCTAACATCAACATTCCTGAAAGCATAATCATATTAAAAATGTCTGAGACTCCCAGAAGAACCAAGAATATTCTGGCATGAAGTATTAGGTCACCAATTTGTGAGGAACATTCAAAAGTGCTGAGATGGAATTAGATATCATCACTCAACAATAGCAGGACAAGAGGACTTGGAAGACGGCACAGCTTGTCATCATATTCACAACCAGGGGTATTTTGGTTAGCTTGCCATTACATGTCTTGTTAAAGATCATTGTAAATTTCTTTCCCCACCAATTATTCCCAGGCTGCTATAGACCTGTTCCCCAGATCTTGAGCCCAGGCCAGATCTGGAAGAGATTGAAGGAAATCTAAGCAGGCTTCAGTTTCAGGCATGCTGGCTGTTGGCCGTGATGGATAGCCTCCTCGAATGGATGTTTAGGATGTGGTAACATGATGGGACACAAGGGAGGATTTGACTCTGGTTAACAGCTCATTCTTTTACCAAACTGGTAGTAAAAATGTAGCTGTGTGTCTTTAAAGTAACGTGCAATATTTTCATGAGTTTGTAGAGCCCTTTGAATGGAACACTGAGAAAAGAAGGCACTTCCCCCTCGTTTTAAAATGTAGGAATCTGGAGTTGAGGGTGGTGAGGATATAATTTTGAACTAGGTTTACTGATGTGGACTACCATTCAGTTCACAAAGGAGCTATGTTGATGCAGAAAGAGTAACAGAGTTTGAGGGATGCTTTGCGATTGGGAGGACTAGGGGTATGCTTTCCCTGGAAACCCCAGAAAGATAGTTCATATTTTCACTAGGGAATAGTCAGCTTAAGTTCCAAAAACAATTTATATGTTCTCCCTGCTTTTTAATTTGTCAGAGAAATTCTGAAATTTAATTACTTAATTATTGGGTCTCAAATGTGATTACTCATAACTATAGACCACAATAGTATATTAATTATAGTGGAGTTCATTTTAAAAATATAAAATATATTTGAAACCACTCATAAGCATTCTGATGCAACAAAAGTAAAATAGGACAAAATGTTCAAAAAATGTGTAATATCTATCTCTTGCTTCACGCTAAAGAAAACAAATTTAAAATTCAACATTATCTAGATTTCCTGTTTAAAACAAGGACAGACTAGGGGTACCTTATCTGCCCTCTGCTAACAGTGCATGAAAAACCCCTTTGAAAATGTACAAGTATTTTGTCTGCTTTTGCCTTTTTTTTTGAATTGCAGATTTCTGATATGCTGGACTCCAGAAGGATGTCCACAAACTGCCATAACAATGGTGTTGTATTGAGAAGCACAGTTGTGGACTCTATTTGCCCCACCCTCTGTCTCAGAAAAGTACACATCATCTGGCAGAAGATAGAAAAAGCTCTCTGTTACTGTCACAGCCTGTTCCTAACTTAGGGATTCCAACAAGAAATTCAAGCAACCACATGGTTTTCTGTATGAGGACAATACTTTTTAGACCAGGGCATTCCCCTTTTATTCTTTCTTCTTTCTTAATTCTTGATTAGAGACTACAGGTCTTAGTAGGAACTGTACCATACGTGTGATATAGCACAGTGGAAGGTTAGAGCCTACTTGGTGGTGGTTCATTGAAAGGGGGTTGTAAGTGTGACAGATGGAGGCAGAAAGAAGAGCCTGGAAGCATGAGTGAGTAAGTGTGTATAGATGTGGGAGGGTGAAGGGTGGGGGGCTTCTTGACTTGTCTTTGGAAAAGAGCTAATTGCTAACTGTGCCTAAGTATCTAACATAGTCAAGAGATTGTGACAGTGAGAGAAGGAGGTTCACTTATTTATCCAGCAAGTATTTACTGAGCACCGACTATGTGCCAGATGCTGCTTTGTGGTAAAGAAACACCACTGAAGAAGAGAAATTAGGGAGTGGTTCTAGTGGGAAAGGGGGTGTAGGGAAGGGGATAAAAATAAGTATGCCATTGGAAAATAGAATTTTTTATAACCACAAATGCTGTGAACAAAACAAGATGGGTGATGTGGCAGAATGAATGAGACTCTTCAGACCAATTCATGATTGCCCCAATATAAAGTATGGCCCAGACTGCAGGGTTTGTCCAGAAGACACCAGAACAAATGGAGTAGAAGAAACAAAGTTTGATACTCGCCATACTCTATTACACAGGTACTATTATTATCCTGTTTTACAGATGAAAAAGATAACCCAGGACAATAAATGGGCAAAAACAAAATTATTAAGAGAAGAAAAGCAAGTAGTTAACAAATATTTGGAACTTCTTAAAATTCATAAGTAATAAAATAAGCACATTAATAATTAAGGAAAATTTTAAAATTATAATTCAGTATTATTTTCAATCAAAATTGTGAAGATTTGAAATAAAAACCAAATTATTGCTAGTGATGGTGACTTCCATTAAACATAGGGCATGTATTTGACCCTCTCATTTGCTATGGATACAACTTTTAAGTAAAACCATCTTACCTGTAAGAGTAGATCCAAAGAAGATGATCAGAAAACTAAATAAAGATTACTATACCAGATATTAATTGCATTACTAGTTATAAAATCCTCAAATTGGAAACAACCTACATGTCTGATAGTAGGAAATTATGACCATATATAGAACCATTATACAACCATTAAAAATGATGTTCATGAAAATTTATTAATGACATGTGGAATTGATTGTTCAACTATTAAGTGAAAAAGTAGGCTAAATGTTGAATGCATGTTATGACATTTTGGTAACAAAACCACCTGAGCTCCAAGTAGATACATACATGAGAGAGTAGAGACCCACATGCATAAGAGTTTCCCATTGGTGTGTGATTGAATTTGGTCATTTTCACTTGTTAATCTCTCTTATGTCTATTTTATGCAAAGGCCGCAACAACAAAATTTAATAAAGATCATGACCCTTCGGTTCTAGACTTTTGCCATCTTAGTGCCCTTATAACATGGTTTAGTCTGATTCTAAATCAGAGGCACTAAGATAGATAAATAATGGCTATAAATTAAATGAATAGTTGGGGCTATGGGAAACCCAAGATGTCCATTTATTTCTTCCAAGCTCTTGTGCAAACTCCATTTTTTTGGTTTTTGCAATCCTTCATCCACCATAGTGCATTTAAGCTGAACTTTAGTCATTGCCAGTTGGTTTGGATTATTAATATGTTCTTGTTGTTGTATGGATGTTTTCTGGATGGGTTGAAGCCTTCCTCTGCTGCAAGAATGATGCCCTCACAGTGGCAAAGGAACTGTTAGGAAACATGTTTTCCACTTGAGGTGTACCTCCAGTCTCTAGTGATCAAGGCACCCACTTCACTGAGCAAATCACACAAGCCTTAATGGAAAGCCTTTCAAACTTCTTGGAATTCTCACTGACCTTATCTCACTTACCCTCAATTATCAGACTAGGTTGAGAGAACTAATGGAAAAACTAGATTAAGCAGAACAAGTCGTAATTATGTGGGACTAAATGAACTGAAGAGGATGATTACAGTTTTTAATGAATTTTTGTTTGAAACATTGCTGGTTCTTTAATTTTATTTTTTGTTGGTGTTTCTCCAGATACAAGAAAACTTTTTCTCTTAAACTAACGATGACTTATAGCAATTTGATCATTTACATCTCTGTAAGCAGAATAAAGAATTTATCTTTTTCTTTCTGCTTGATCCCTCCAGAATTCAGAAACTTGTAGTGAGTATTCTTATTTTCTTGGTAATATTGTTACTTGCATAAACTCAATAGGAATTGATTCCCCCACACCGATTACTATGTCAGAGCTTCCCCACGTCAGTCTGTAAAAGGCAAATTAAGAAAAAGAAAAACCAAAACTGTTTTGTTTGTAACGAGTCCCAGTTGGAAACTGGTTGTATTACCAAGGCTTTTATTGGAATGTCATATTGCAGAGAAACAGACATAGATTCACATATGATCAGACAGCTGTAAGGAATTAAGATTGAGTTTTGGAAGCCCGTAACACCTTTGGAAGTACTGGCCTGGTACCTTGTTTACAGGGTTCCTAGCAGCCTTATCAGGTGAGAGAAGGTCACTTTCTGGCAGGTGCAGGGACCTCAGTTATTTTGGGGATGTTAATAATAGAGGCACTCACCAAAACCTAGAGATATTCTAGGTGTAGTCTGATGGCAAATTCTTGCCTTGGCATTTTTGGCCTTATGAGGACTTTTAAAATTTAATCTTGATATTCTTTATGAGAAATTCCAGTAAAGTAGATTTGAAAGAGTGCGTATGATCAATTGGTATTCTTGTATTTATACAAATAACAGGTCAAGATTATTGGTAAATTATTTTGCAAATAAATCAGTCTTCATTTGGGTATCTTGGTAAAAATGAGGGTGATTTTAAGGAGAAAAATTATGTTTCAGTAACATAGCTTTGTGGATGTGCTGTTCATTGTCTTTTTTTTCTGCTTTTAAGTCAATGACAAAGCAAATTTAATGAGAAAATCATAAAGTTACTTCAGGAAAACAAGACTGTGTCAGTCTGAACTTGAGGTCACAAAACAGGTTGTTCCTATTCCTTGACTGCTTAGAAAATGAATTAAGAACTTAGAAAGCCATTAGGGTGAGGAAGGAAATGAAGTGGCCAAACCAGTAAGTAGATGTCCCAGGCTATCAAGAACCACCAAGCTCAGCTTCCCTTAGACTGCAGCTGCTTGCCCACCCCTAAAGTGTATGTGGTACAAAACGATTTTCAGTGAGGGTAGTAGCATCATTGTAGAAAGCAGCTTGAAGGGGAACAGAGGGTTGGAATTTGGCCTTGGCCAACGTAAGGCAGAGGGAGAGGTATGCCTGCCTCACACCTCTTCATGCTGCTGCTGATGCCACGTTATCTGCCTCTTAGAGAAACATCGATCTTGAAACAGCCCAGATGTTCCTCAGCACTGCTGAGGATGTTCTGTATGCAGTAATTCCTGGTACTGAGCCAGCCAGCCAGCTCCAGGTCGGGCAGAGTGATATCATTCCTGAGCAGCGAGGAGATGCCTTCTCTGAAGGGACAGTGGCAGGGAAGTGCAGGGGCTCTGGGCAGGACTCTCCAAGGGGAATGAAAACGTCAAGCATATCAGAGATGTCAGGTTCAGCTACCGATTGGCCCCACAGATGGGACTTTGAGAAACTGGCCATTTCCTTCTGCACAGTTAATTCTACTTTCTGAGGAGCATTGAGGGGGTCACTTGTCTGGATCTGGGCACTGACAGACACACTCTCAGGACAAGCAATAGGGTTAGGTTGCACAGTCAGGCTTTTGATCATCACAGGGTTCTCCTTCTCCACACATTTCTCTCTGGAAAAGCTACTGTGGTAGAATGGCCCTTCAGGAAGACCTCTGAAGGGCCTCAGGTCTGGTGAGAAGCAATATCTGCATCCAGGGCAGCATTGCAAAGGGTGAGTCAGTGCAAGGATAACTACCAATTGTCTTTTGAGGTTTTGTTTCTTTTTCTTTTCTTTTTTTTCAGGGGAGAGCCCGAATGCAGTCCCCCACTACCACAAATGATGCAGTCGAGTTTCCCGCATTTGGGGAAACCACAGGGGTCAGCACATCCGGAGTGCAATGGATATAAGCCTCGCCCTGGGAAAACCACCTTCGTGATCATGGTATCTCCCCTGCCAGGTGAGTATTGAGGTTTTGTTTCTACCCATAAGCTGGACTTGATTATGAATTCTAGTTTCCTCCAATGTCTGGCTATGACTCCCCAAATTAGCCATGCCAATTTTTCTCCCATTTTTTGACTTGGAATCGTTGAGAACTAAAACGTGTCTTTTCCCAAAGCCTTGCAAGCTAATATGAGACAACTTGATATAAACGTCAGGAAAATTACCAGAACATGTCACATATGGACACTCCTTGTGCCTATTTCAGAAAGCTCACCAGAGACATTCAGACTGCAGACCAAGAAAATCCGTCAGATTGTTTCTGCTTGCTTTCACCTTATCTGCAGATGTTTTGAGGCAGACTTTTAGGAATCTTCTCAATTGCCTGCCTTCAGAACTCAGAAGCCAGGACTATAGTTTGCTCTAATGATTAACAACTTTTCCCCTTCTTTTCCCCATAGGGATATCTCTTATTAAACCCCAATTGCTTGCACCAGAGGCCTAACTTTGACAGTCCACCTGCATCACTGCCTCCTGAAATGAGACAGAAGTATTTGAAATGAACCGACTGTTTTTAACACTGAGACTGATTTAATAAGATACGGAATAATCCATCAACCAACTTCTGGAATATGAAATTTCTCAGAAAGTTTAAAAGGTGGAACTGAAGAGACTCAAAACAGGCTTCCCCCAAATGTGCTACTTTGGCATGTGATATATTTGAGTTGAAGGCAATCAAGATCCTGCAAGCCCATGAGAAAATTTTACCTCTCCCTTACAGAATTTAAATTAGGGACCTTGTCCATAATGAGTTATAACCAGGAATAACTTTTTATGACCCATCTATAGGGCAAGGAAAACTTCTAATTACTGAACATTTGCTCTTCTTATCATCCTGTGAATGACCTTCCTGTCCTCTGAAATTCCAAGGTAGCTTACCTCATCCTTAGCTCAGAATGACAAGTATGCTTCATTTTCTCTTTCTGTCTCTGTATGTGGGGTTCCCATAAGTATATGTGTAATTAAATTCAGTCATTTTCTCTTGTAAATCTGTCTCATGTCTATTTGATTATTAGATCAGCCGAAAGAACCTCGAAGGACGGGTAAAGGAAAGTTTCTTCCTGTCCTATAACCCCCATCCTTCACACATTTCTTTATGTTTGAATTTGGGGAAGATACATTAAATACTTATTATTGGTGTATGAGGTCAACAATTAATTTCATGAACTCATCCTAGAAAAAGTGCTACATACCTCATTGCTGAATATCACCATGGTCACCTTTGAAGTACTCCCCTTGGGAAGCTGTGCACCGACGCCGGTGCCTAGTCCACCCTTCAAAGCAATTTTGGAACTCTTTTTCTGGAATGACCATCAGAGCTGTTATTGTACCCAAAATCTGACAAGTTTGTTGAACTTGCCACTGTGTGCTTACTTTGGCAGCACTGCACAAATAATTTGGTGAGGTGTCATAAACTGGCCAAGTTTGCGAACTTAATTGTCAGTTTTGGGGCATAATGACAGCTCTGATGGCCATTCCAGAAAAAGAGTTCCAAAATTGCTTTGAAGGGTAGACTAGGCACTGGTGTAGATGCACAGCTTCCCAAGGGGAGTACTTCCAAGGTGACCATAGTGATATTCAGCAGTGAGATATGTAGCACTTTTTCTAGCACGAGTTCATGAAATTAATTGTTGAGCTCATAATTTAAAAGAAACTCATAATATATTGAAGAGCAGTCACTAGCAGAGAGTTACCTCTCTGGGCTAGAGACAGAGAATGACGGCTTGAGGTCACGGGCGATTCGGTACCACTGTCTACCACAGAAATACAGGCGTAATCTGTCCTGCTTAGGAGAGACGAAAAATCCACTCCAGCAGAGCTGCAGAAGGCAGAAAAAGAATCTGATTTTTCCTGTATACCAGTAATAATCCCAGTAGCATTATTATCTATTCCTCAGCAGTTTCTTTGACTCTGAACTTCAGAGTGACCTCCTGTTTTTCCCTCGCAGCAATTTTTTTATACTTACTCTCCCCTTCAATTTATATGTTAGTGTTTAGTGGGTCCATAACGCTGTAAGATTCTTTATAAGAGGCGCTAAAATACATGCAAAACTTCTGTGAAAATTTTCATAGATGAATACAAAGTAGTGAGATGTCACTTGGTGAAGTATATGTATAAAATTAAATTCACAAAATAATGACAAAGAGGCTATTTTTCCTCCAATTGTACCTATAGTTGATTTCCTTTCATTCATCTTTGAAAAAATGTAATGGTTAAGAGGAAGATAGGAAGACATTTAGGCTTGTGGTGGTAATATGCTACAGCAGCTGTAGGAAACTAGTACTCCCTGACACTTTAAGTTGTCCCTCCTGGTCTGACCCGGGGCCTCAGGACCCTCTAACGTTACACAGTTCCCTATGGACACTATAAAGGAGGTTCTGAATGTTGCCAGCAAGTGGATTTCCATATTCAGTAAGACAATTTGACCTACGCTGTGTCCCCTTCCACTCCATTTGCCTCTGTTCCTCTTTCCAACAGCTTTTTCATTGCACCATCTCAATAGTTGGAAATAGAATAGCTATGGCTACACCTAAGATAATAAGGCAAGAACTTGACGTATCATTTGTTTTAGGGCAGTATCAGAACGTGGAAGTCAGGGGAAGCTGCTTAGCAAAAGCTTATAATTCATTACTTACGGCCATTGGAAGCCAGAGTACTGTTCTGTGCTTATGGACAAGTAGAACTATATGTTAGGTTTAGGCTAACAGATATCGGTGTAAATGACATTGGGGACTCACTCTCCACTCTCTAAATATGAAAGAAGTCCTAAGCAGAAAAATTAGATGACTACCTGTTCTAGTAGATTAGTCATTCACAAACTTCGGAGTACATAAACATCACCAGGGGACCTCGTTAAAAAATGTAGATTTTCAGCTCTGGTCTCAGTAATTCTGATTGAGTAAGCCTGGGATTTATTTTAACATGTGCCCCAAGTGATTTTTATGTAGGTAGTCAGTGGAGTACACAATAAGAAAGCGTGGCATTAAACAGCAGAACTGGCTTAGGACAGGAAGAGACACCATTCAAACATTCCAGTGTTTTGACTTAAAGGGCTATCTGTAATTTCCAAATATTTTTTCCTACTTTGATCCTCTTCGTATGTATGTAATCTTTCATCATTATCTCATTACATAGGAATTTGAAAGCAATGGGATGAGCGAGTGAGAGAACAGGTGTTCCTAGGGTGGGTGGGTGGGGGTCACACATCATAGTCTCCAGGTTGGCATGTTGAAAGCCATCCCAGATTTTGATACCATTTCCTCTATTTCCCAGTCCACTCACCAATAGGTAGCTCTTAGCTTGGAGATTAACAAGTGTTTCTTGGTGGGGAATTTCTGGGTGTGAGGAGATGTTTGCTAACACTCAAGGCACCATGGGATTCGCACTGTGGGTGAATAATAGACAAGACCTATTAGAAGAGACCTTGGGAATGTTCCTTCCCTTTGAGAGTGAACAGAGATAATCTGCTCCCTTCTCCATGAGAGCTTCCTCTGCGAAGTCTTCCTTTGATCTGAGTGGGGGATGGGGCATGGGGGCCTTGCCTAAATGTTGTGCAGGTCTAGCAGGTATTCCCAACGGTAAGTATTGCTGGAATCCAGTCCAGGATCTATTCACCAAGCTGGATGGTATAGAGCCAGGGCAGGGGCACTTGTAAAAATTCACACTGGGTCACTGCTAGTCAGGACTCTGCCACATGGCGCACCCTGTGGTCTCTGAATCTTACTACCTTCCTTGACTTCAGTAAACTGGGTACTGGGGTGGTAGAAAGAGGGAAAATAGAATAAAATTTAGGAAGAACTTTGTTTACTACTGTACATTCCAAGAGTTGGAAATCTCTGCTTTCCTGACGATAATTGAGGCATATGACCTTCTCTAGTCATTGAAAAAACAAATTCCTGAGTGAGTGACACATTATCCCTTTGTATCCTGTCAATCCTCTTAGTTGCCAATTTTTGGTTTATCAGTTAGACTTGTTTAATGCCTGAGGCCAAGGTACTGCAGTGTCTTTAACTAGTTGTAGACAGCTTGGTATCTCATCAGTAGACAAAATCTATTGACTCCAAGTTGGAAAATGCTTCAGAGGCATTACAAAACTTCCATTAGAAGAGACACCTTCTTAAATCCAATCCAAGAGATCCTAAGAAGGGTATGGCAGAAGCTGGGAGGAAGCAAGCTTCAAAGAGGGATTTTACTTTTCACTCCGACCCCTTTTCTGTTACATTTCCAATGACAAAATGATCTCTCAAGAGATTCTGTAGAAATATTTGCTTTCTCACAACCTACTCCACTCTCCTAGGGATGAAAACAGTTCTCGAAATGCTGCACCCTACACTTTCTTTGGGGGTTCACATCCTGAACTCTCTGACTGCAGCAAGATTTTGAGAGTTGCCTGTTGCCCATCTGATAGGCCTTCAAAGCTTCAGGAAGTCTTTCTAAATCACAATTACAGTACTTGGCTTTGGAGCATCCGCTGACCAGCCTGTTTGGTATGGATCTCGCTTTGCTTCCAACCTTGCTAGGTGTAGTCTCTATGGCTTCCTGTAGAAGGCCAGACACACTCGCCTCCTTAAAGCGAGATTAGCAGGTACTCAGGAGGGTATTACAGATCATTAACTACCTAATCATTAAAGTTCCTAATTGAGTTCTACCAGGTAGACAATTTACTGTGCTTTCACTATATGGCCAGACATTTGCTTAGACACCTTGTATAAATCTAACTCCATCTTCACACTCTATGAGCTAAGGATCAGTCTCATTTTTCAGTTCAGAAACTTGAGGTATAGAGAATTGGAAAAACTTGTGTAAAGTCACACAGCTTATAAAAATTAAAACTAAACAAAAAGAGGCATGGGAGAAAAATTGTGCTAGAAGGAAAGGAGGCAATAGTGGAACACTTCATTTTGAGAACAAATACTCATTTGGGAGGAGTGTACTTTTCTATCTCACTCCTCTGTTGGGTCAGCAGATCAGTGCTGCTGGAATAGTCGCTGAGTTTAGAAACGAGTTTGTTTTGTTGGTCTCATTTTATTCTCTAATCCTTTAGAACTTGAAGCCAGTCTTGGCCAGAACAGGGATTTCAGACATCAAGTTATTTCCACTTTTTCTCCTCTTCTGTCAGTCTAAAAAATAGTATAGTGACCACTCTTTATTTCTAGAAGTACATAATTTGTGGTTATGGGGTAAAGAAAATGCCAATGGATCAGTGTAGGGTAAGCCCTGACTTTTTTTTTTTTTCTTTTTTTGTAATGAAAGTGCTTGTCTTAAATTTTAATCGCTGTGGCATCTATTTCAGAGATGGCTGTCTTGAATAAACACATTGCCGGCCACAGGACTAGATAAAGAGCCAGGCTGCCTCCCCCGACTGAAATTCCATTGTTTCAGAGATCTTCATTGATTCAGTAATGAACCTTTTGGACTAACCAGTCTGTGTTCTCTTCCTGCACTTCAAATTCACCAGTAAAGCGTGAGCCCTTGAAACCCTAGGCCAAGACTTTTTCAGGGCAATGGCTACTTCTAATTTTCTCTAAGTGTCACGGTCCACTAGCTATGTGTTGTGGGCCACTAGCTATTCATTTTCACGTGCTCAAGTACATCCAGCTGCCTTGATTGCGAAGAGCTGACTCTCACGTTTAGCAGCTGTACGTGTGCGTGCGTAAAATGTGTTTCTTTTACATTTAGCTGCGTAGCTGCTAGGCCCTGGCATAATGTGGCATCCCCTATGACACGTTTTTCTTAATTGCTTGGCAGTTCATCCACCAGTGGACCACCATCGATGTTTTGCCCAGCCCTGCCCTAGGGCCCTCACTCTTGATTTGAATAAAAGTAGCACGCCAGGAGCATGCGCGCTCTCTCTACCTGCAACCTCGCTGTGCAGCCTCATGTGCTCCAGGTCTTGTAAGTAATAAACCTGTAACTTTTCAAAGTTTCCTGAAGGTTATTGCTGAAGGGCATCTTGCAACCATAATAAGAATCACAAGGGCCGGTCCAACCACAACATTGGTTATTGACAGGCTGAGACCAGCACAGCACCATCAATCAGCCCAAGTCAGCCCCTCTGAGACAATGGTTCACAACTTTGGCAGCACATTTGAATCACGGGGCCAGATTTAAAAAATTCCCACACCCTGGCTACACTCCAACCTGCTCATTTAGCACCTCTGGGGAAGGGGTCAGGCACCGAAATCAGCGTCTCTGGGTGTGGACCAGCCATCAGTGTTTTTGTAGCGCTTCCTGGCATTTCTCACGTGCAGCAGTTTTGAACCACTGCTCCAGCAGTGCTTCTCCAGTTGCCACAAGCACAGAAAGTGGGTTGTTAAAATGCAGATTCAGGCTTAGGACTGTGTGGGCACTGAGAGTCTCATTTCTAACAAGTTCCCAGGTCAGGCTGCTTCTGCTGCTCTTCACATTTGGGGGGCAAGGCTCTTGATCTTCTGCACCAGCATCACCAGGGTGCTTGTTGCAAATGCAAATTCTCGGGCCTCATCCCAGGCCTCATGAATCAGTAAGTCAGGGGAGAGGATATTTTTGGAAATCAGAGGTCAGGCTTCATGGGAACCCAGGAAAAGTTGCACAACCAGGATACATGCGACGAACTGCTGCAATGCAGCTAAGCATCCCAGGAACTGGGATGTGGTCTGGGAGCACAGAGTCTGAGGCAGGATCTGGAACGACTGACCAGGCCGACACATTGCTTACCCAGCTGCAGGAGTTCACGGTTTCTTCCTCTAGTGCCTTTCTCCTTCCTATCACAACTCAGTGATTCTCTCTGTTTCTGCTTACAGCAGTGGCTTACCTAGAATCCTGGAATAAAGGGCTGCTTCTGTTAGAATGCTGGCTTATTATTTGTGTGACCTTGGACACTTGACCTAATCTCTCTTGGCCTCTATTTTCTTGTCTGAAAAAAGTGGAAATGCTAATTGTATCTCTCTTATGGACATGTTGGAGGATTAAATGAGATAAGGGGTATAACATGTTTAGAGGATTTTCTGGGCTTCAGTAACTTTAAAAAAATAAAGCTGTCATTATTTCCTTGGTTTTTATGCTTCTAGTTATATCTACCACAGCTGACACTTAACGTAAACTTTGAGATCAAATGTTTGAGAAGGAGGCACAGATTGCTGCTGTGATTCACTGTCATGGTTACTGGGCCACTTGCTCCCCTTAAGCATCTGTGGACATCCTGTGTATTTGCTGTTTGAGGGTTAGATGCTTTTCTCTGGTCCCTGACACTTCACTTACTTGAGAAGATACATTCATGCTACAGTTAAAGGGAGGAAGAAAGTATGTGAGATACTATGCCACCTCCAGGACACTCTGAGGCTAGTTCAAGGCAATGTGAACTTGTAGGTGGCTTGTTCCTTTAGCTTGGCCCGAACACTCTAACCCAGGCCAGGCAAACATTTTCTGGGCAAGGGCTACTTTCAATTTCTCCAAGTGTTGCCGTCTACTAGCTATTTGTTTCCACTTGCTCAAGCACATACAGTCACCTTAATTGTGAAGACCTAATTCTCAGCTCTGGCAGCTGTACATGTGAGTGCAAAAAATGTTTTTCTTTTACATTTTGCTGCCTAGCCACTAGGCACTGGCATAATGTGGTATCTGCTACGACGTGTTTTTCTTAATTCAGGCAGACACCCCAAAATTGCTTGGCAGTCCACCAGTAAACCAGGACCAATGTCTGGCCCAGCCCTGTTCTAACTGTCCACTGATGACCTTTGTGTCTGGTTCCATGATTTGGGAACCCATTTTTTACAGGAATTGACCAAATTTCTACTTAGCACCTGGGTTACAGAAGTGGAGACCCTGCTACACTAGAACTGTCACTTCTGCTCCCCCCACCCCCCGCCTCACGCCCACCTCCTGTCAGGAATGGCAGGATCACCAAACTGGTTATTTAAATGAAAGGAGGATGTGCTGATTATTGACGGAGGATGCCAACCTAAAAATAAACACTACACATTTAAAAAGTCATCCTCTTCCCATCTTCCCTGGATCTTAAAAAAAAAAAGTCTTTGCCATTCTGTAGGCTTGAAGAAAAATAGTAGCTGATTTGGTCGCTTAGAGACACTTCTCAGGTAGTTTCCCACAACAAAGACACTGGGTTAATATGATCAGATGTGTGGACTTTGTTATTTACAAATATCAAGAGCACCTTTGTGGTGAATCCTCCAGAGACAAGACAGTCTTTATCTGACTACGAGGTAACTGCTCCCTCTTTCCCTAGTTACTGATTTCTGAAGGGTGAGATGCAGCCATGCCAAGTGTGAGATGCTTCCCTTTATAGTTTTCAATTTGCATGATAGCATTTCATTCTAGAAGGTCTCGGATGTCTTTTCTTTCTCCTTGTACCAAAGCAGAGAGAAAAATAAAATAGTAATTATAATGAAAAGTCTCATAATGATCTAAGGTCACTCCATGGTTCCCCTTCCTCCTACCTGTGCTGTACAGTTTTTGAAGCAGAGAATTTTAGACCTGAAAGAGCCGGCTGGTTCAATGTCTGACTGGAGTAATCAGGGCACATACAGATCTCTCTGAAAGGAAAGAAATTCTTGCAGACTTTCAGCATTATCTCATAGCACTTTTTATTATAAAATTCCTTAAATAGGTAAAAATATAAAACTAAATAAGGTGTGTGTTATACAACCATGAAAACAAAAAAGGTACAAATTAAATATAAACAAACTACCACCAAACATTTCAAGTTTGTAATGTTAAAGAGCAGATAGGGATTAAACATAAATTGCCAAAGCTGGATGGATTAATAGAAAGATGTGTTGACATACTGTTTTACTTATGATTGTTTTCTCTTTATTGTAATCATTCCCAATCATTTAAATTGTAGTCATTTTCATTATCATTATTCTGCTATTTTTAACAATAAAGTCATGTTAAACTATAAATGGGTTGGTCAATTTAGAAAATTTATAATGCACAATTCCCACACTGCAAAACACAAAGTATTCTTTAACAAATGAATGCTTATTGTATATTTATTGGCAATATAAATACAGCACTTGATGACTATAGAACAGGAACTTGGATGGTTTAGCTTTTCAACAGTCATGTGCCATAGAATGACTCATTATTACATTATTTCCATAGTCAAATTACTACAAAAATCTTGCACAATGTGTGGCAACATCCTCTGTCCTTGGCTGATGGTGAACACAAACACAATTGGAACCCCAGTTCATCCAGATATGATCTATGTTTGCATTCATAGTCATATTTTGATTATCATCAAAATAAAAACAGTCATTCTATGGCACATGGCTGTTGAAAAGCTAAACCATACACTTTTTAAATTTTGGAAACTCTAAGGACCTTCAGAGGTCCTAGGACGCCAAGTTAAAAAACACTGGTGGAGTTACTGCCTAAGTTTTACCCCCATTTTAATTCTCATAGGAATCCTGTGAAGTAGATACTAGCGTCAACCCCAAGTTCACAGATGAAGCTCTGGGGTGAGTCAAGGTTAAAGAATTTGTCCAGCACCACACCATCTGTCTCTGAAGTCTCTCCCCTTGAGATCTCGCAACACACAACCCAAGCAAATCTGTCCAGAACTCTCAGAGAACTATGTAGGTGTGGTCATTGGGCAGACAGGGGGCTAGTGCCTATCCTTTTTACAGTTTCTTAAGGAGACTCAATGCAAAGGTGACAATGGATGCAATGAATGCAATGACCACTTTGTGGGGCAAAATTCTCACGTATAATTTCTCTCAGAATCAGTCCTAAAGGCATTCAGGCCTGATCTGAACATTTTAGATAGAAACCTCAGGCCCATGCTAAGCTGTACGAGATTTGCTGTCTATGCCTTAAAGGCTGATAGTTTATTCATTCATTTACTCATTAACTCATTGTACGGAATACCTGGTTATCCTTCCAGGTGTTCTATCAGTATAAGAAAAGAACTCCCAAGTTCTGGTCTCCTCATTTACAGACTTAGAACTTTGCTCCTGGTTCCCTTACCATTGGGCATGAGTGCCTCCTTATTTCACCAAGTAGTGGGCATGGAATTGCTTATAGGGTGGTAAAACAGTCCCGACTAATGTTGGCATCAGAAACTCTGGGTGAAAGTCCCACTTCTGTTGCTAAAATTCTCTGTGACTTTAGGGAAGCCACTTACCTTCTCTGAGCACACCTTTCCCATCTTTAAAATGAGAATAACTCCATTGGTAACAATGTTGCAGGTTTATTGTGATGGGTCCATGAGATCATGTGTATAACAATGTGAGAGACTTTTAAGCATTTTCAACAGAAGACCAGGCCCCCAAAACACTTACAGAGGACTTATTAAGTGTCAAGATCTGTGTTGGCACTGGAACTAAGAGGGCTGTCCAGAAAAAATCCAGCCATAAATGCCTCTATTTTTCATATCCCATGGCTAGAAACAAAGATTAGCTGTGATCCCTGATCTTAAGGACCTTATAGTCTAGAAAGGGAGGCTGGCATTAAAGAAAATATAATATAATAACATATGTATCATTGTAGAAATATGTGCAATGCAAGAGAGGCAGTAATCAACGTGCCTAGAATGGGACTATTCATGTTGCACAGAATAGAGACTTGAGTTTATCTCTTGATTATCAATAAAAATCATAGCAACATCAGCAGCATGATGTGCTTGGGGATTAGCTCAGTGAGGTGGGGAAGCATAAGAGCTAAGTACTACTCAGTCTCAGAGAACCATGGCTCTAACCTTGTTCTGGCACTCTTGCGCCATGATTAGATACAGTTGCAATGCCCATCTATGCTATTTCCTTTCTACCCAGAATCGTAGAAAGTAATTGCTCGGTGCCAGTTTAGAATGCACTTTGAGAACGAAAAACCAAACAAATCTCTATTTAATTGACATTTCCTGCTATCTTTGCATTTGGGCAGATTGACCAGCTCTTTGATTTGCAAGGGCACCACACATGGGGCTTCCTCTTGCTGTCCTGGAGAGGGCTCCTTTCTTTTGGCAGGACCTTGACTTCCTCTGAATATATTATTTGGCCACTGCATTGTTGCTCTTTCTTTTTGGCCCACTTAGGCCCCCAGAGCTAGAATATACTTGGCCCAAAGAAATTTTACCTCCACACTTCTTTAGGAAACAAGCACCATTGCCATTCCTTCTACTGAAGTCGATGCCCACAGCACTGAGTGCATCAACCTGCCTGTCTGCCTTATGGAATCGGGTGGAATATTTGGCATCTTTCATCCCAACTCCTGTTGTCATTATCGCCTTGTGACTTTTGTGGAGAGCACCGATCCTATTACGTGATTCTACAAATTCAATCAAATCATGACTCAGGCAATGCTGATATCTTCTGAGTGACATTTTCAACCAACACTCTCCACTCTATGGATGAAACAGCATTATCCAGAGAGCTAATGAAGTGCAGCTGCAGCCTATATTATTCTCAGTCCACTGCCTTCAACCTTGGGGAACAATTAAATACCTGTGTATCGAGATGATGAAAAGAAAGTGAGAATCATAAATTCTCTGGGCCTTTTGGGTTGGGTTTGACGGTGACATGATTTCACGTTCTACTTTACAGCCAAAGGCCCTCTTACAAAGAACTTTCCTGGTCTAAATTTGAAAATCTGCAGGTAGTTTCTCCAGAGTGTGGTCCAGACAAGAGGTCCCCCCAAGTGAAATGATTACACCCAGAAGACTACACATTGGTACACTGGAAAGAGAGAGAATTCTTGTTTCTAATTTCTTTCTTACTTATTATCTATTTACTTATTTAAAAGTATATACTTATTTAACACATAACAAAGAATGAACTGGAGTTTACTTTAAGCAATAAAGTAGTACCCTCAGCTGGTCTGTGTGGCCTATGGTCAAGGTACCATGAGATGGGAGTTGCACAGTAGTGGTATCATTCATTAGTTTTCTTTCAGCATCTTGTGATGTTTTGCAGTTTATGTGAGCTGGGTTAAGTGAGGAAGGGCCCTAAAAGATTTCTGTAATAAAGGTAATATTAGGTAAGAATAAGTCAAGGTCAATGGCAGAGCTGATCAAGTGTGACATGAAGTTGGCACAAAACCTTGAAATGATGAACAAGACTATTTGCAATATAAACTCGGTTATGGGCTGAATTCTGTCCTCCTCCCCTCCCTCTACCCCCAATTCATATGTTGAAATCCTAACTTGCAGTACCTCCAAGTATGACCTTATGTAGAGGTAGGATCTTTACATGGGTCATTAAGATAAAATGAGGTTATTAGGGTAGACCCTAATCCAAAAGGACTGGTGTCCTTATAAAAAGAGGAAATTTGGACACATGCATAACGGGGAGATGATGTAAAGACACAGGGAGAAGGTGACCATCTACCAGCTGAGAAAAGTGGCCTGGAATAGATCCTTTCCTCACAGCCTTGCGAAGGAACTAACTCTGCTGACACCTTGATTGATCTCAGACTTCTATTCCCCAGAACTTGGGGAAAAACAATTTCTGTTTTTTAATCTGCCCTGTGTTACTGTATTCAGCAGCCCTAACAAACTAATACAGATTCACACCCAGTCTCACTGGCAATGGGCCTCAGTCACTACATACTATGCCATGAGGTATTCCTTAATGACAGTGTGAAGCCAACAGACCAGAAAAACATTTGAAACTAAGTTTCCAGCACATGGAGACAATCCAAAAGTTTACAAACAATGAAATATTTCAATCACTGCTGTCACTAAAAATATTACCATTAGACTTCTAGGAAGGACAGAAAAGCTTCTTTGTACCATTAATAGATAAAACAATTTTTAAAATACTGAAGTTTAATGGAGTCTCTAATTTTTTTATTGTGGTAAAATTGGTCTATGACATTATATATGAAGGCTGTCTAGAAAGTATCCAGCCATGCGATATGAAAAATAGAGGCATTTACGTTTGGATTTTCTCTGAACAGCCCTAGTATATTTCAGGTCTACAACATTATGATTTAATATTTGTGTGCACTATAGAATGATCACCACGGTAAGTCTGATTACCATCCATCATCACACCATGATCCCTTTCACCCATTTCAGCTTTCCTCCAACTCTCTTCCCCTCTGGTGACCACCAATCTGTTCTATACATCTATGAGCCTGTTTTTGTTTTGTTTTTAGATTCCACATATGTATAAGTGAAATCACACAGTATTTGTCTTTCTTCCTCTGACATATTTCACTTATCATAATGCCCTCAAGTTCTGTTTATTCATGTTGTCACAAATGACAAGACTTCCTCCTTTTCCATGGCTGAAAAAACACATATATATGTATGAAGTCGATCAATTAGTTTCTTGAACTCCTCCTAGAAAAAGTGCTACATACCTCATTGCTCAATATCACTATGGTCACCTTCAAAGCACTCCCCTTAGAAAGCTATGTGCCGATGCCAGCACCCAGTCCACCCTCCAAAGCAATTTTGGAACTCTTTTTCTGGAATGGCCATCAGAGCTGTCACTACACCCAAAATCTGACACGTAAGTTCAGGAACTTGTTGCCACATGCTTACGTTGGCAGCACTGTATAAACAACTCGATAACATGTCATACAATGACAGCTTGGTGTTTGATATTCTTCAGATAAATACTCAGAAGTGAAATAGCTGGATTGTATGGCAATTCTGCTCTTAGTTTTTTTTTGAGGAATCTCAATACCGTTTTCTGTAATGGTGTCGTCGCTTTACATTCCCACCAATAGTGTACGAGGATTCCCTTTTTTCCACGTTCTCTCCAGTATTTGTTACTTCTTATCTTTTTAATAATGGCCATTATAACAGGTGTGAGGTGATATTGCATTGTGGTTCTGATTTGCATTTCCCTGATAATTAGTGATATGGTTAAAATTACTTTTGCACTAATAAACATCTTTTCATGTGCCTGTTGGCCATCTGTATGTCTTCTCAGGGAAAATGTCTATTCAGATCCTCTGCCCCTTTTCCAGTCAGGTTGTTTGTTTTAATGATGTGGAGTTGTGTGGGTTTTTAAGATATTTTGAATATTAACCCCTTATCAGATGTATGATTTGCAAATATCTTCTATTTAATAGGTTGCTTTTCATTTTGTTGATGGTTTCCTTTGCTATGCAGAAGCTTTTTAGTTTGATATATGTAACCCCATTTATTCATTTTTGCTTATCTTTCCCTTGTCTTTGGAGTCGTATCCAAAACACAAACAAACAAAGCTGCCTAGATAGATGTCAAAGTGCTTACTGCCTATGTTTTCTTCTAGAAAATTTATAGTTTCAGGTTTTATATCCAGGTGTTTAATCCATTTTGAGTTTATTTTTATGTGTGGTATAAAATAATAGTCTAGTTTCACTCCTTTGCCTGTGACTCTCCAGTTTTCCCGACACCATTTATTGATGAGACTATCCTTTCTGCATTTTAAATCCTTTTTTGTTGTAAATTCTCTATGTAAGTGTAGATTTATTTATGAGCTCTCTGTTCTGTTCCATTATCTGTGTGTCTGTTTTTATGCCAGTATCATACTATACTGATTATTGTAGCTTTGTAATATAGTTTGAAATAAGGGATTAAAATTTTTTATATCTATTTTATTGTGTAGTTAATATAATAGTCCATACAGAAGTATAATAAAATTTCCAAATAAATAAATATGGGTGAATGTTCAAATGTGTTTTATTGATGTTCAGGGATCACTGGCCATGACAATATGCTTTGATTTCTCTATTCTAAATCTACATAATTTAGGTCCTTCAGATCTAGATATAGGACATGATAAAGCAAAATTTCAAGGCGATAGAGGTTCTGAAGTAACCAAAGTTTTATTCTAGTTTTATTCTAAGAAGAACAGGTTTATGTAATGTTTTTTCCTATAAAGATTAAAAGAAATATGTTTTTAATGGGCTTCATATTTTAAAGATAGTTTCTAAAATGATTTAAGTCTATTTCTATATAAAAGCTAGGGATTCCCTTGTAGTCTAATGGCTAGGTTTCAGCACTCTCACTACCATTGCCTGGGTTCGCTTCCCGATCAGGGAACCAACCACACACACACACACACACACACACACACACACACACACCAGCATTTATGTATCCTAGGAGAAAGACGTGCCTGGCTTTTAACCAGAGACTTCCACAATAGAATACATAGCAATTAGCTTTCCACGTGCTTTGAGTGGCAGGCTTCAAACGAATACGGTGTGATAAATGAGCATAATGGGCTGTTGTATTTTGAAGTCTCTTCCATCTTCAGAAAGGTCCCAAAGGACAACACATTTAGTGTGTGTAAGTGAGCAGCGACTTGCCTTATGAGGTCTAGAACTGTCTGTGGAGTTTTCCGGTCACGTTAGTTCTGGGTGGTTTCTTACACCTCTCAAGCAAACATGCACTTGATTTTATTTACCAGTCTTGCAAATCATCACATGTCCCAGGAGGCACCTAAATGCAAAGTTCTGGTTCTTTTCACTAACCACTGCCTGTCACTCCCAGTCTGCAAATCACTGCCAATATCAGAAGCTGCAAATACATTATAATGCTTGAATGATGTCAACTAGTCCCTATCTCTGCCCCACATTAGTCAGTCCCAGGGGGATTGTAAATTGTTCAAGTGGCCAAAGTCACCATCCTGTGAAGAAGATGTATAAAGAGATAACAGAAGAGGTGGGACCAAGACCTGAGGCACTCCAGCACTAAGAGATGGAAGAGAGGGGACTGGGTCAGTGAGTGCGCCGAAGCCTAGCCACACCACCAGGGAACCCCCTCTCCTTCGTTTGTATTTTTGTTTTGTTTTTTTGGTTTTTGTTGTTGTTGTTGTTGTTATGTGGGTAGTTCCCTGACTGGGAATCGAACCCAGGCCGCAGTGTTGACAGCGCCGAAGCCTTAGCCACTACACCACCAGGGAGCTCCCTCAGTGAGATGTCAGGGAAACAAACTGAGCCAGGGAAGGGAGTGTGATCAGCTCAATGAAATGACGTCCCTCTCTCCCCTTACACAGTTTCCCACTTGTTCTTCTCAGCTGCAGGGATGGATGATTTTCCCTGTGAGGTCACTGAATGTGTCAACAGAAGTTCCCAGCCCTCAGATCTATCTGGGATTGCAACCTATAAAAAAATGCCCTCAATATCATCATGTATTTCCTGTTTTTCTTCTTCTCCTTTAAATTTTTTTTTTTTTAATGGAACCCTCCTGGGATTAGAGTACACTAAGAGAGACAAAGTTTAGGTTGGAGAGAGAATTCTACTAAAGATTTAGTAATGTTTTTGGCAATAAATTCCATTTAATGTGTACTAAGTACAAGATGCTATACTAGATGTCCAGAAAATAAAAGAAAAATTTAAAGAGATACATTCACTGAGGTCAAGATGTTCTCCAACGTCTGCAATGTAGGAATGCTATTATTATTAAGAACAGTAAGCATAAAATGCTATGGGGATTCAAGGGGGTAAGAGCATTCAGTGGGAATGATTTTAAAAGGCCCGAAGGAGAAATTAATGTATTATTGGGCCTTAAAGAATGAATTATTAGAGTTTCAAAAGGCAGAGAAGAAAGAAAGGGCAACTTAGGAGAATGGAAACAACATGAGCAAAAGCATGGAGATGGGAAAGCATAGGTCACTTTTGGAGAAAAGGTAGTCATTAAATTTAGCAGGAGCATAAAGATATGCATGTGAAAAAAAAGATGGGGTTAGGTTAGAGGAGAAGGGTGGTGACCTTGTCCAAGATCCCTGGGCAGGGAGTTAGGGAGGCCTTGTGGTAAGAAAAGAACATGTGCTTTAGGCTGGAGATGGATTTGAAATCAAAGCTCCCCCAAATACCAGCTCTGTGATAGGAGTTAAGTCAAAAGACCTCTCTGGACCTGTGATTTTCTAACACAAACAGCACTTGTATACTTACCTAAAAAAGCCAGCAACACACACCAAACCCAACCACGATGTTCACAATGTTGCGTGTGTGACATGGATACCGAGTTAGAGTATGTTCAGTGTCTTGTCTCAGAAGTCAGGAAAATGAGGAGGAGGCTGGGTTAGGGTACCTAGAATTCACTGAGGTTAGATTTCTTAAGAAAGGTTAGTGCTGATTGTTCGAGAAAGAGGGGCATATAAGTCCTTTTGTCTTTCGAGGGTTAAAATGCTAACTGAACATCTCACTTTGTGGAGGAAAGAGAGAAAAAGAGTCTGAATCTGCAAGGTGATAGATACTGGGATTAGTACCCAACGGCATCTCTGGAGGCTGGCTGGCACCCTGGGAAGTGGGTCTGTGTGACGAGAAAGCAAGTGCAACCGTGTGACTGAGCTCAGCACTGGGAGATGGGATCCTCCACCCTCAGAGAATCAGGGAAATCTTTACGGGGGTCTAGACCAGAAAAAGGCAGCAGTCGACATGCTCACTGGGTAGAACCCATCTTCAACAGTGCCATCATGTGGCAGAGAGGCACAGTGGCAGTTATAATCCGATTTGACTAATTCTCTGGTGAGTGTGTAAAGCTGAGACGCACTCTCTCCAGGGCGTGGAAGCCCCTGCGCTACAGCCAGGGTGTATGCGAAGGAGGCCTAAAGAGGCTCTGCTTCCTGACAGAGAATATAAGAATTCGTGGAGTTAATTGAAAAGTAAAGGGAAGTAACTATATATAATTTACATTCATAGAGCAGTTCTAAATGGTTATGAATAATTAGAGTAAAAATATATATAGTTCTAAAGGGTCAACTTTCGTCTCTTTAGAAGATTCAGCTATCTGAAAACTCTCATTCCTTCAGGTTCTGGATTGAGGAGATTTTGTTTGCACTTTTGCTTTAAATTTAACTCAGTTTCTATAAGTCTCTGGAGGAGAAAGTCTTTATGATGCTAGCTGTCTGTCTATACCTTTTAATATCTCTGTATTTGCTCCTTGGGTTTCCTGTGAATGAGGAAGACTATTGGAAAGGGGATGATGAGAAAAGTATCAGTCACTTTATTTACGGACTGAATTATATATGTCCCTGGTCAATTGTCATTAGGCAAAGGTCTAAATTTTAATCACGGTCTGAGCTAATTGTGTCCTAGGTCTGATAAGGAGTTACTAAAAAGTGAGCAATGAATAAGCTCAAAGCTTGGTATTTCTTCTTTGTTAACTATTTTATCATTCATCATTGGTTTAGTATTTATCAGGCTTGAGAAACTAAATCAATACTTTGGAGGGTTCTATAGTGGTCATTTAGCTCAATCTTTCACCCCAGGCAGAACTTTCTGCAAAATCCCTGACTTTTGGTGATGGAAGATAATTTAGGATCTGCTAAAACACACCCAGGGACGGGAAACAAACCACTTGGTGAAGCAGACTGTCCACTTACTATTCCAAGTGTAATCTGTGGAGCGGCAGCAGGGCGTCACCCGGGAGTTGGTTAGAAATGCTGGGTCCGAGGCCTCGTCCCAGACTTACTGAATCAGACTCTTCATTCGGCAACATCCACAGGTGTTCATATACACTTAATGTTTGGGGAAGCACTGGGCATTTCCATTATTGGATGGTCTTGGATGTTATTTAGACCCATTGTACTGTACCTGTGGATCAACCTGTATCCGCTCAGCCTTGTCTGTCCCCAGCCCTTGGCCACTAGCCCTGCTTCCTGCCATTTTTGTACCTAAAAAGGCTTAGACCCAGCTGCCTTGGTGGTCACTTCATCTTCTTACTGTATAGCGTTATCTCTGACCTTCCTTGGGGCTTCCGCACAGCTGTTGTCGTGGTCACTGTATGTGGGCAGTCTGGCAGCTCCAATGCTCAAAGTCAGAGCCCACATCCGTTGTTTTCTTTTTCTTAACTATTTTTTCTCTGAGAATGTACCCCCCAAATAAGTCAGTAATAACTAAACTTTGCCTTGAAGTCTATTTTCTGAAGAAATCTTCCCTGTGTGATCCTCACTCACTGCTTCTAATGCTGCTGTCTGGTTAGCTCTGGAACGGTCAACATCATTCATATACTTTCTTCCTTCAAATTCTAGAAGACTGTTACCATGCCTTCTCTCTTCTTGGCTACGCACCCTCAGGTCCTTAAGAATTCCTCAAAATGCAGTTTCTAGGTCTCTTACTATTTCTCTTGCTTCACTTTGTCCTGTCTTCTTAAATTGTGTTTCCTCAAGTGCCCCTCCCTGTGTGGCCTGAGTATTCATTGGCTGGGCTGAGTTCATGGGGTTCCCAGTTTAATGGGCATTATATCCCCATGGACACAGCTACCCTGCACTGGGCCTGCTGCTGTGAGTGGAAGCTGATTGTTCGGGTTGTGGTTAAAATGAGCTTAGGGAAATTGGATCTGAGTGAGCCAGGCGGATTTGGTTTTTGATCTTCCCTGTTAGCTTCTGATGGAGAGCCAGGCGCTCTGCTGGGCCTGGAGTTCATCTAGGATGTCTGTATCCCTTAAAGACATGTTTAGGTTGACTTCAGTCCAGGGCACGGTGGGATGAGGTATTCAAGTTACTTCCTATGGCCTGTACACTCCTCAGAGTTGGTTTTTTTTCTATCATCCAAACAAACCCGGGGCCAGACTTTGGTCACCAGACTCCTGAAAAACATTAATGATTATGCCACATCTAGGTTTTCTGCCTCAGAACATGAATGTAAGAAGATCATCTAATAATAATGTGAACTATTCTAAGGTTTAGAACTTCTTGTCTTTCTTGGAGGCCTTTTTGGTTATTTTTGTTTGTTTGTTTGTTTGTTTGTTTTAAAGACTATGTCCACCCCCCACCCATCTTCCTCCAACTTTTAGGAGCTTTTTCAAGCTCTGTACCAGTTTTATGGGGAACACAGCTAAGGGTGGTAATATACAGTGCCTGGCTTCCAGGATCTTGCAGAGGTAAGCCATATCACATAACAAGATATCTAATGCCACGAGGAGCATGTGAATGCTGGATGAGTTCACAGGAGGGGAGGACCCTACGGCTTGGAGCAGCCAGAGAGGCTTCGTGGAAATTTCAGTGAAAAAGAGACCTTCAGATTGGCTGTAGGAGTGTTTCCTTTCATCTTCATAGGAGAAAGTTACAGAGACCCAATTCTTAAGGTCACTGGAAACTGTATTGTTATTTCTCTTATTCCTTAAGGCAAAAGACATGCCATATTCTCTGATATTTTCAGAGTGCTGGTAAACACAGATAGTACAATAAATACCTTATCAGGGTCAGAGAAATGGCAGCCTTTTTGTCTTTAGTTTCAGACTAGTGAGGAATCCTTATAAAAATAAAACCGACTCCCTGTTCAGAATGAATACTTTCAGTTTAATATCAAGCTCTTGTCCCTTGGAGATCGAGGAAAGCAGACTCAATTACTGTTGGCATATTTGCTAAGCTATTTTTAGTGATATGGAAGTGCCACAGTAAAGGGCCAGACAGGGAACGTCGACCAGAGGGGCCAGGGGAGGTCTTCCATCACTAGCTGGTTTGTAACAGTTCATTCTAAATGATTCATAGTAAGGAAACAGCTCTCTATTGGTTTTGTTCGGCTCCCAGCACACTCCTCTGGGCACTCACCCTCTTTTCTGAGTATGTATGCACACAGAGAATGCAACTTAGTTTTAATTTTTTAAGGTCAGCTTGACAGGGCCTCTGAGGTTTCTGTGCCTTCGGAGGGACCAGGAGGGAAGACGGGAGGGCAGCGAGAGCAAGCTGGTTACAGAGGCGGTGGCCAACTGATAAACAAGGCCTCAACCGCTCCATACTGTTGATGGGGATGCTGACGTGTCTTAAAGCTGTGGTTTTCCACCTAGGGGTTCTACTAAGACCCTGAAATTATATTAAAATGTTAATACATTCAAGTGTTACAAAAGACAATTTGATTTTTCTTGCCTCCCTCTTGCCAAATCATCCTGCAATAACAGCTATTCATAGACAGCCCTTACAATTCCAAGCCTGGAAGCTCTCATTTTATTCTACTTTATCCACGTATGTACTCTCGTTCTTATGCCTCCCAACCAGTCGGCTCTCAGTGGTTAATGAACTTTAAAAAAGAAAAAATCTTGATCTATCGCTGTAAATGGGAGGAAAGGAAGCAAAACTAAAAAAAAACAACAAAAAACCCCACCCTTGTGGTTCCCTTTTGTACTCAGAGTAAAAATTCAAAAGCCTACCCTGAAGCCTAATCCAGAGCACCTCCTGTCCCCCAACTACAAGGTTCCTTTACTTCCGGCTTCCTCTCCGTTCCACAAATGGCGGCCTCTCCCTCGATTCTGCACTCACTGCCTGCAATGCTCTTTGCTGCGCCAACAGCAACCCATCCTGCAAGCTCGGATGAAATTGCAATACTCAGAAAGAGAAGTTACTGGATTCTGCTATCTTAATTCCCCTGTGATGATTGTATGCATATGTATTTCTATTTCTATTTATTTACATAGTGTTTCGCTCTCCCTCCTAGACTGCAGCTGCCACAAGGAAAGGTCCTTCCTGCCCCCGCCCCCAACTAATTATCGTATCCCGCACACCTGGCTGAGTTCCTGCCTGCCTGAAATGTTGTAGATTCTCAGTAACTATTTACTGAATGAATAAATGATTGAACGTTACTGGCATTTCAATTAAGGAGAGTAATTCTATTATAAAAAAATCATGAATGCTAGAATAGAATGCCAACCATTAGGAATTATTTCGAGATGTATTTACTGGCATGAAAAGATGCCCTGGTATTTTTGATTAGAAAAAAATCAATTTACTGAATATTGTATATTGTTTAATGGAGTATATTAACAAGAAAAATAAAGATATTGGTACATAAATATATTCCAAAATGTAAATAGCAGTTCTTTGGGTGATAGATTTTTGGTGGTTTCCAATTGTTTTTACTTATTTGTATTTTTTTTACATTTGGTTATTTTGCTTTAAAGTTATGGAATCCATTAATTCATTAATAATTAATTCATTTTGACAAGTATTTATTACATATCTACATTCTATCAAGCATTGTTCTAAAAATAGGAGTTATGTACTGATTATAAAATTCAAACACAGATCTTTTTTTTTTTTTTTTTCCTTTTTGTATGTTCCCTGACTGGGAATCGAACCCAGGACGCAGCGCTGACAGCACCAATGCCAAAGCCTTAAGCCACTACACCACCAGGGAACTCCCAAACACAGATCTTATATACACCCTCTTTTTATTAAGATGTAATTGACTCCCAAACACAGATCTTATATACACCCTCTTTTTATTAAGATGTAATTGACGTATGATATTATGTTAATTTCTGGTGTACAATATAGTGATTGAACATCTATATATTTTACAAAGTGTTCACCAAGACACTTCTAGTAACCTTCTGTCTGTCACCTGTACACCCTCTTTTTTTTTTTTTTTTTTTTTTTGCCTTTTGGTATGTGGGTAGCTCCCTGACTGGGAATCGAACCCAGGCCGCAGCGCTGACAGCGCCAGCACCAAAGCCTTAAGCCACTACACCATCAGGGAACTCCCTGTACACCCTCTTTTTAACACTCCTTTCCAGTTAACCACTTCAACAATAGAGATGGATTCTTCTGGATCTTTTCTCTATTTATTTGATAATATTTACATAAATTTTATTTCTTTACACAAATAATAGGTTTTTGAATCATACTATGTCTATCTTTTTGTGACTTCCTTTTTTATAACTTAATACATCTAGGAAAAATTTTCATGCCATTTTGTTTAAATGTGCTTCATTAGAAAAGAAAAAAAATACCTTACATGTTTTCATTATAATTTCATCAGTCCCCTTATTAATAAGCACTTAATTTATTTTGAATATATTTTCTGAGTTTTCTTTTAAAAAAATTGCACCATCACAGCAATGTGTTATTGTGTAATAAATGGTGTTCAGGTAAAAACAAAACAAAGCAGGCACGCCTAGCCACACATGACAAAAGGTGATAGTTACTCCAAAAGGGCTGGACATAGCAGAAGATTCATCCTGATGTCCGTGGGCTAGATTGCAGAAAATGACTTTTCAGTTGTGACCACATTTCAACTTGAAATGGACTGTTTTGTGTATAGAAATTCTTAAATTGAGTCATTCTGAACACACTGCCCAACACTTTTTGTGGCAGGCAATATTTTATGAACAGATTAAGTTATTCACACTGTTGATGCCATTGGAATAATTTTTAGGCATATGAAAAATGTTACAGTTGAGTCTTTTCCCAAAGGAAGAATGCTTTCCTTCCATGAATTATTTTATGTAGATAATACTTGTTGGGAACCAAAATCTGGTGAGAAAAACAATCTCTTATACTTTGTTCAACATTTTAAGACGTTTTGTTAAGAGAGTTAGATCATGACTAAGTACCAGGTTATAAAGAGAAAAACAGTATCGCCGAGAAGAGGTGTGATATTATTGCCTTTATTCCTGACTTGCCCTTCCTTAGTGATCTGGCTTATTCATTGCTTACTCTTCTACATCCTCATTTTCTTGTTTGCTTAGTTTTATTTATTTAATTTTGTCTTTTTCGATTGTTGACATATTTTTTGTCACCTCATACAGGGTTGAATTCACGTAGGGCCTGAAGCTTATAAAATTTGGTGGCCTCCTTTAAAATACAAAGTTAGATTTCAAAAATAAATATTTATTTGGAATGAGAAAAGAAATGACAAATTCAAAAATTTTAAATGTTAAGAAATACTACAAACATCACAGAGTTTAATTTTATTGGTTAATAGTCTGTGACACCTAGATAAAATTTTCTTTGGCATTTTCTCGGCTGTGTATTTTTGGTCACCTCTTTATATGACAACAATTTTGTAATTGTTACAAAATAAGAAATAAGACTTTCTTTGGCTTGATTGTTTAAAAATTTAAACTTATTCATAGTTGGAATGCATAAAACATGCAACTTTGCAACTTTGCACACAAATACATTCAGTATTTTAAAATACTTACATAGGTTTGCATTTTGCAAGCATAAGAATTCTGATACATAACAGTTCACATGTTTTCCATCAGAAAAAACAAAAAAATATATGATATATTTATAATTGTACTCACTGCATTAACAAATACATTCCTGACAAGAAAGTGCTTCTGTTTTGACTCATTGATGATTGATGATTGAATCTTCTTTTTTTTTGGGGTGGGGGGGGCATAGTTACCTGGCTGGGAATCAAATCCAGGCTGTGGCATTGAGAGTGCCAAAGCCTAGCCACTACACCACCGGGGAACCCCCATGATTGAATCTTCTATTGCCACATTTATACATGGAGTGATTGAAAGAATTTTCCACAGACCAGCCTCTACCTTGGAATATCAAATTCTTTTCTCCTCCACTACCCACAGCCTTCTGGTGCCTGCTGCCACAGGACACATTCATATTGCATATGACTTCTGGTCCTGAATCTTTGAGTTGAGGGCAAATTGGCAGGGTGAGCAGAAGTAGTTCAAGAAGTCATGCCTACATGAGATGGTTAGCAATTAAGTACACAAGGCAGTAACTGCAAACAGCATAAATATATCCTCTGAAATCCTAATTAAATATATTCCCAACTCAATTTATCTGACTCTCCAGAATGTTTGCAGCCACTCCTACAAACCTGATATAGAGGGAAATGTAATCAAGAGAAGGGTAAAATGGAAGAGACAGGGTTTTTAATCCATTATGGTTAATTTTTTACTTTTTAAAAGTTTTTACACAGATACCTGACTATATCAACACATTATTAGGACTCCTCCCTAAGCTTTATAAGAACCCATGTAATGAGGGGCTTTGAAGAGTAGGTTTTATCAGTTTTATAATAAAGTTCGCTTTGAAGTCTTTCAAAATGAAATAAAGGGAAGAAAAGCAGAAAGATGAAGGAAGGGATGAAGGAAGGGGAGACAAAACTTGAATTACACAGATTTCATTAGAAACCTTTGCCTTCCTTATATATTTGAAAAATTCTTATGCTTCTAACAACTAACATTTATCTTGATTGGGTCAAGATAAATGTTGCATCATGTTAAAATATGTATAAAATAAACAAGAACTCTTTGGTGCTTGCCTTCTAAAGGTTTAGAGTATGAACCTCAAGGAATACAGTATTTGCCAAGAAGGACTTGGTTCATTCACAACCAGAGCCTAGCTGAGATGACTGTCAGAGGCTCCTCATGTACACTGCATTTCAGTAAGCCACAGGCTGAGCTGTCAGCCTTCTGCACTGTGATCCTGCCATCTACCTGACCTTATACAGGAATTTCTGCAGTCATAATTCAACCAGTGAGCTGAGACCCACCCTGTCCAAGAGGAGGAGCTACACAGCTATATCTTCATTTTCATTTTTATTGATCATTCAGAGTGGCTCCATAACAACCAATCAGAACAGTGCTATTTGGACCAATCAAATGATAAATTTGGATTTCTCATTTGCATAAAAATAGACCAATCAGGAACCAGAGTGGGCGCTTTATATAAGCGGGCCTCTCCTTGGTCTCATGGGAGTGCACTGCCTTTTCCCCAGGAATCTGCGTTTCCCCAGTTTGCAAATTGTCTACCTGAATAAAATTTGTCCTCTTTTCCCACACCAAATTTGTGAGTCCTGTTGGCATTGGATTGGGGGCAGTGAACTTTTGTTGACAAAAGTCTACAATTTCAACTATAAATTTCAGGTCTAAAAATTAAAGATGGATGCTTTTTCTTTTATTTATTCTAAAAAGTTTTAAGTAAAATTTACATAAAGTAGAACTCACACATTAAGAGTATATGAGGTTGGACAATTAAGTTCGCAAACTTGCCACTGTGTGCTTCTGTTGACCTCACTGTACAAACAACTCAGTAAGCTTTTATAACTTTGCTATATCTGTGTCTCACAGCTGTGTTTGTGTCAACATGTGGTGTTCATCATTGTTGTGTGATTTTTTTGTGCCATTGTGAGAATGTTGGCGCTTGAATTATAGCAACAAACAAACATTAAATTTCTTGTTAAACTTGACAAGAGTGGAGATGAAATGAGGGACATGTTAGTCCAAGTTTATGGGGATAATGCCATGAAGAAAATGGCAGTGTACAAATGAATTACATGTTTACATGTTTTTCTGAGGGAAGAGAAAGCATCACTGATGAAGAGAGGTCAGGGTGTCCAGTAGCAAGCAGAACTAATGGAAAGATTGCAAAAATTCATTAAATTGTGCATCAAAATAATCAACTGACTGTGAGAAGCATAGCAAACCAAATAAACATCAATAGAGAAACAGGAAAATCTTAACTGATAATCTTGACATGAGAAAGGTGTGTGCAGAAATGGTCCCAAAGGAGCTTACTGATACATCGGTTGTACCAATATGACCCTGAAACAAAGCATTAAAGTGGGCAGTGGAAATCAGTCAACTCTCCGTGACCAAAAAGTTCTGTTAGTCCAAATCAAGACTCAAAATGATGTTGTTAACCATTTTTGATATCAGAGGAATTGTTCATTATGAATTTGCACCAACTGGACAAATAGTCAACCAAGTTTCCTATGTAGAAGTGTTGAAAAGGCTCCATGAAAAAGTTAGATGAAAATGACCTGAACTTCTCACCAACAATTTGTGGCTCTTGCACCATGACAATGCACCAGCTTACATGGCACTGTCTGTGAGGGAGTGTATAGCCAGTAAACAAATAACTATATTGGAACACCTTCCCTACTTATCTTATCTGGCCCCCAATGATATTGTTCTTTACCCAAAGATAAAGGAAATATTGAAAGGAAGACATTTTGATGACATTCAGAACATCAGGTGTAATACAGCGACTGCTCTGATGGCCATTCCAGAAAAAGAGTTCCAAAATTGCTTTGAAGGGTAGACTAGGAGCTGGCATCAGTGCATAGCTTCCCCTACTTTGAAGGTGACTGTAGTGATATTCAGTAATGAGGTATGCAGCACTTTTTCTAGGATGAGTACACGAACTTAATTGTCAGATATTGATCAATAGGGTTTTACAAATACATAAGTCTCTGTAACCATTACTCCAACCAACGTATATTTCTGTCATCCCTAAAATTCTCTCCTATCTCTTTCTTGTCAGTATTCTTCTGATCTAAGGCAACTAGTTTTTATTTCTATCTTACCAGTTTTTGAACTCCACATGAACAGAAATCATATATATTCTTGTGTCTTGCTCGACATAATGTTTTTGAGAATTTATCTATGTTGTTCTTTCTATCAGTAGTTCATTCTTTTTATTGATGAGTGATATTTCCTTATATGTATATGCTTCAATTTGTTTGATCCATTATTCTGTTAGTGGACTCTTGGGTTGTTTCTAGATTTTGGCTGTTATGAATAAGCTGCTGTGGTACAAGTCTTTACATAAATGTTTTTTTTTTTTCTCTTGAACAGATACCTAAGATGGAATTACTGGATTGAAGGGTAGATGCAGGTTAAACTTTATAATACCCTGGAAGCTTTATTTCTTCTTCAATGTAACACGGTATTAATTCCTTGGTTCTTCTAAATCACTTGGGGATCAGTCTATTAAGCAAGAATGATTATTAATTAAAGTTTGTGACAAATAAAGTATGCAATTTTTATGTCAGAAATTCCAATTCTGCAAAGAGTTGTCTTAATTACCTAAAATTAAAATTAATAACTATCAAGACATCCAAAAACTCTTGAAGGTCAGTGTACTTCATACAAAATCTTAAAGAACTTTTTAAAAAAGAAAATGTTACCACTTAGGGTTCAGTCAGGAGACAGAACTCTTTCTGTTATTTTAACAGAGAGCCCCTAATATAAGGAGTTATTATCTAGATATAAAGTTACTAACTAGATAACTAAAGGGAGGAAAGAGAACAGTAAATTATAATGGAAGTGGCAATTGCAGAAAATAGCTGCCTTCCTCTAAGAGTGGAAGAAAGGAGTAAAGGTTTGGAATTATTAAAATTTAGTATTGTGGAGCTAAAACTGAGACCTTCAGGGACACTGCTTAGTGATGCTGATGTCTCAGAGTGGAGGAGGCTCTGTGTCAGGCCCAAGCTAGTGCATTACCTGTTTTTTATATGGCTTGTGAGTTAAGAATGGTTTCTGCATTTTTTTAATGGTTGAAAAAAGAAGAGGATAATGGTATTCTTTCCTAGGGCCATTGTAATAATGTTTCACAGACTGGGTGGATTAAAAGAACAGACATTTCTTCTCTCACAGTTTTGGGGGCTAGTAATCCAAAATCGAGTTGTCTGCAGGATGGCTCCCTCTGAATCTCTGGGTAGGATCCTTCTTTACCTCTTTGGTGGTAGCTTTCATTCCTTGGCATTCCTTGCCTTGCAGCGGTGTAACTCCAATCTCTGCTTCTGTTTTCATGGTGTGTTCTATGTGTCTGTCTTTACATGATGTGTAACTCTTTTTATACAAACACTAGTCGTATGGATTAGGGCCCCCACCCAAATGATTTTATCTTTGCTTGACTACATCTGCAAAGACCTTATTTCCAAATGAGACCACATTTATAGGTACAGGGGTTGGGACTCAATATGTCTTTTTAGGGGACATAATTCAACCCATGACAATAGTAATATTTTGTGACACATGAAAATTATATGAAATTCAAGTTTCAGTGTCTGTAAATAAAGTTCTACTTGCCACACTCATTCATTTAAATACTGTCTCCAACTGCCATTATGATGCAATGGCAGAATTGAGCAGTTGCTAGAGAGACCATGTGGCTGGCAAAGTGTCAAATATTTGCTATTTGGCCCTTAAGAGCAAAAGTTTGCTGACACTTGTTCTATATGACTGGTTTTACAAGTGGTGGGAAAATGTAACTTGGATTCCATTGCTGCACTGAAGGCCTTGCTACCCTTAGGTGAAGAAGACAGTTATTGTGTGATGCTCAGAGGGACATGAAACAGAAAATAAATGAGAAAGGAGGAAGTCTCTTCCTTTTCCTTCAGCCTTTTAGTCTCGATATGTCGCCCCCTCTTGGTGGGTTAAGAGGGAAGAAGCTTAAAAAGTAGAAATGTGGTTGGTAGATAGATAGTCCCAGTTTCAGCAACACAAAGTAGAGAGAAGAGTAGAGTTAGAAGTTATAGACAGTAGCCTAATTGCTTGTGCATACACATACATACAACACATACACACACAGAACCAACAAGGAAAAAAATGTATGTAGCTGCCACAGTCCTTATTTCTTTCTGTAACTGAACTTGAGGCCATAGTTTGTATGGAGGTATACACATATACTTATTGAACTACACTTACCATTTTGGGATAATTGTAGATTCACATGCAGTTATAAGAAATAATACAGAGAAATCTTATGTACATTTTGGTAATTTCTTTTCAATTTTCCAACTATGGTTGCAGAACTGCAGTATGACAACCAAGATATTGACATGATGTTGTCAAGATATAGAAGAGTTTCATCGCCACAAGGATCCTCACGTTGCCCTTTTTAGCCATCCTTCCTTTCCTTACACTACTCTTAGCCCCTGACAATCACGAATCTGTTCTCCCTTTCTTTAATTTTGTCATTTAAAGAATGTTCTGTAAATGGGATCATAGAGCATGTAACCTTTGGGAACTAGCTTTTTTGAGTCAGCATAATTCTCTGGAGATGTATCCAAGTTGTTGCATTTATTATTGCAGCATTCTTTTTTATTACTGAGTGGTATTTCATTACGGATATACCAGGGTTTGTATAACTATGCAACCATTAAAGAACGTCTGGGCTGTGCTTAGTTTTAGGATATTACAAATAAAGCACCTAAAAAAAATTTGTACAGGCTTTTTTATGTGCAGATAAGTTTTCTTTCCTTAAGGCTAAAAGCACAGAAGTGCAATTTCTGGGCTGTGTGGTAGTTGCATGCTAATTTTTTTTAAGAAACTGTCAAATTTCTCCAGAGTGCTGTAGTAGTTTATATTCTCACCAGCTATGTATGAGTGGTCTAGTTTCTCTACATCCTTGTCAGCATTTGGTGTTCTCATTTTTTATTTTAGCCACTCTGATAGTTGTGCAATGATATCTTGAGGTTGTAATTTATATTTCCCTAATAGCTAGTGATGTTAAGCATCTTTTAATATGCTTATTTGCCATATCCTCTTCAGTAATATGTCTGTTCATATCTTTTACCCATTTTCTAACTGGATGTTTTTATCGTTTGGTTTTGAGATTTGTTTATTTATTCTTTTTTTTTTTTTGCGGGGGGCGGGATTGGTTCCCTGGCTGGGAGTCAAACCCAGGCCACGGTGTTGAGAGTGCCGAGTTTTGAAAGTTGTTTATTTGTTCTAGACAGTAGTCCTTTGTCAGATACATGGTTTGCAAATAGTTTCTCTCAATATGTAACTTATCTCTTTATCCTCTTAATAGAGTCTTTCATGCAGCAAACATTTTAATTTTGATGAAGTCTAATATATCAGTTTTTTTCTTATGGAGTGTGCTTCTGATCTCAGCTTTAAGAACTTTTTGCCTAGTCCTAGATCCTGAAGAGTTTCTCCTATGTTTTTTTCTAAAAGTTTTTAGTTTTACTTTTCCATTTAAGTCTAATACCTGTTGAATTCATTTTTGTTTAATGTGGGAAGTATAGGTTGAGTTTTATCTTTGATCAATGCGTGTCCAATTGTTCTAGGACTGCTTTTGGAAAAGGTTATCTTTCCTCTACTAAATTGCTTTTGCAACTCTATCAAAAATAAATTGGACATATTTGTGTGGGTCTATTTCTGGATTATCTATTCTATTCAATTGAACTATGTGTCTGTTTCTCCATGAACACCATACAATCTTGATATAATAAATTGAGATAAAGTAAACTGATTTCTCCCAATTTCTTCTTCATATTCAAAATTGTTTTAGTTACTCTAGTTGATTTGCCTTTCCATATACATTTTAGAATAATCTCGTCTATATTTACATATTGCTGGAGTTTTGATAGGAACTGCATTAAACTTATATGTTAAGGTCTGGGATTCAGGGTTTATTAGCTATTAGCAGAACTGATTTTCTTATGATCCTGTCTAGTGTTTATTTTCATAGGTTATATTCATTAAGACTTTGCTCAGAAACGTGTGTGTATGTGTGTGTGTGTTAAGAAAGGAGGGGGACATATTGGTACTTAAACTGATTTGATGTCTCTCTGGAGAGAGAGGGAGAGGGGCAGGCAGCTCAGTGGGGATTTGGAGCCCAGGTGATAGAACCTTTGGATACAGCCATTTTGACATGGTGGATTTGAGGTAATTCAATGCAATCCTTTTAAAAATGTTAATATTAGCAACAGATATCCCTATGTCATTCCTAATCCCTGTTCCGATCCTGGGGAATTTTCACTTTCAATTGTGTTTGTTTTTGTATTGACACAATTTTTGTCATAACTATGAAGTTCTTAAGTTAATTTAAAACATTTTAATAGATAAAACATTCATGTGGGTAAGAACATCAAAATAATACACAAGGAAATAGTCCTTATATTCCTATATATACCTACTTATATTCATCCAATTATACCTCACCCCAAGAGGTAACAACTTTTTAATTTCTTGTTTATCAGGTTAGAGAAGGATCTACATACATTTTCACATATACTCCTAGAGCATTTACTTTAGAATACTCTGTTATTAAAAATGTAAATAAATTGAAGTTTGACTTTTTGTTTATGACTTTAACTCTGTCTGACGATGGATATGATCTATGATCTCAATTTTTTTCCATTTTTTTAATGATGGAAGTTTATAATAGTGTCTATCTTCAGAGTTCACATTTTCCTTTTTTAAACATTGGCATGTTTTATTCTTACTTTCTCATCTTCTATATAAATAAATTCTAAATAAATCTGTTTAATTTTAGGCTTGAAGATTCTTTATAAATCATATAATCTTATTCCTTCATTCTGAAGATGTGTTAAGTGAGACCAAGAGAAAATAAGTTGCTTGTTCAAGGCCACAGAGCCAGTTTGTAGTGGAATTAGACACCTGCCCAAATAGGCTACCCTCTACCCATATCCCTGGCAGCTTTCATTGCTATGAGAGGATTCAGACCTGTTATTACCATGGCTGAAATCCATTGGAAAAAAATGTTTCCACCATCCATCTCAATCCTCTGTTACTCAAGCTGTCCATCTTTTAAAAATGAGGATTTTTTTTGCTGACATTTTCATAATTTTAGTTGTTTCTGCTCTCTTAGCATTTTCCCAGTTCAATGATTAATTGTCCAATCTGAACCCACTTATATTGGGCTAATATATTGCCAACCATAATAAGCAAGTGAAGAATTGAAATTTTAATTAAAGGTGAAATGTATTTATTATATAGTATTATTATATAAGATAGTCTCAACTTTCTGATTCTCTCTTGTCAAATGCATTCTTCCTCATTATCTTCTTTATGTAATGTTTAATTTATGTGACCAATCTTCCATTCTATGCAGGAAAATAAGTTGACACAGCCCTGGACTCATTAATACCACTCTCAGGTTGGGATTGGTTTGTATAAATGTAGTAGTGTGACCCCTAGTGGTTATAAGAAACATCTGCATGCTAATTGTATGCATTTTAATTGGACTTTCTGAGAAGTGAATGAGTATAAGGCAATATACTCATTCCAATTGCTTTGGAAATAAATAACGTAAAAATAAGAAAAAAATGTAAGTTTAGAGCAGAAATAATAATAAAAGGGGAATTTAGGCAAAATTGTGTTTCTATGAAAATAATTTCCGAGTCTGTATTTTTACCGGTTTTTAGTGATGCATAATTAGGCTTCACTTACAAACATAAAGTTCCAGAAATTCATTCTACATTATTTGTTAGAAACCCAAAGTTATTTTCCCTTTGAAATGAATGCTTTGGTATCATCCCAGCATAGTCCTTTCTAGTCTTTTACTGTAGAATTAGAAACAAACTTAGAGCAGGATGAGATTTTTGAGATGATCTGCTAAATAAAGATCGGAGACCCAGAAAGCGTGGGTGACTTTTCCAAAGCCACAAAGTAAGTTGTTGGCAAATGTAAGTGGACTTTATCATTCATGAGACCCTCACATCTAGGAGGGCCTGGTCACACAGTAGGAGGGTTCCAGTCTGATTCTTGGGAGTTGAGGGGGCGGGGGCGGGAGCGGGAGTCGGGTGGGGGTGGGGGTGGGAAGGGGCGGCAATGTCTTGCTGCAGGAGAGAAGGAAGGTCTGAAGAGGAGGGCAAGGAAGGAACAAACTGTAAAAGTCATCCATGTCCTATGTGCTCACTGTGAAATATCTAAACAAAAGGATAGTAAATAAAAAGTAAAAACTCCTCCTTCCCTACCAGCCTGGGTTCCCCAAACGTATAGCCTATAAAATATCTTTTTTGATGTGCAACCATTAGATATTTTTGCACACACATACACACTCGTGCACTTTTTTCATATGGGTTCATACTATATGTGTGTGTGTGTGTGTATATATATGTATATATTACTGTATAAGTTCATGTAGTCATTTAATAAAATATCTTGGACATCTATCCAAGTCAGTACATTCTTATTTTCCACTTACCTAGTGATGTGACGTAAGGATATGGCCTAACTTATTAATGCCTGTCAATTAATTTACATTTCAGTGTTTTTAAAAATTTCCTACAACTCTAAACAGTACTGTAATGAACAACCTCGTACATGTAACTACAGACTTACAAAAGTATCTCTTATGGGGTAAATTTCATGAAAGGAAAATTTTAGGCTAAAATTTATATGTAATTATAATTTTGACACTTAAAAAAACACAGTTTTTTTATTACTATTGCCCCACCTTCCTTTCTTCATGTTTCCTTTGTTTCTGGTGCCCCCTCCTGGGCCCCAGTGGCTTTGTTTCATTTTTAGGAGTCAACCCTGCCTGGTGTCTTTTATGTACACTTAAACTTTTCTGTAAAGAATGAGGCCTTCTGCTATGAACAACTTCAAGTTCTTTTCTCCACGTAACATCTGCTGACTTCTTTAACTCTTCCTCTCTCCTTCCGTCTCCCAGACAGTTGAGGAAAGAGCATCCTTCCCTTCTCTATCTGTTCCATCTACTCGTGTTACCGGAAAATGGGGTGTCCTTGTCGACACAACGTCCAGGTTCTTGGTATCTCGAGCAAAGAATTGAATGAGACACATGCAGAAGTAAAGTGATGAAATAAAAAGGTAGTTTATTGAGGGGAAAGTACACTCCAAAGAGGTAGGAGCGGGCTCGAGCAGAAAAATGGCTCAGGAGCCCCGATGAATGAGGCTTTGGGGCTTTTATTCTAAGTCTTCAGGGGAGACACCTCTGGGCATGGGGTCTCTTGATTGTCAAGGGGTCTGCCTTCTGACTGCTCATGCCCTTTCCCAGAGTTCCGTCTGTCATAATGATATTAATGAACTTCTGGGCATATGTATGATATTACAATGATGGTGTAATGAGGCTCAGGTGAAATGAAGGTCGTTGTAACTCACTGCGCAGGCGTTAGGAGCTGGCCCAAACTGGTGGGCTACTTGGGCCCTCTGACTTCCCTGTCTTTGTCTGGAACTTCCTCCTAGTCTGGGGCAGGGATTACACGTGAAAGGGTGGTATCTAGGCATAACAATTCCAGCAGGCAGTCTCATGGGGGGGGGGGGGCGGTGTCGAGATTTCCCTATTCTATCTACCTTCCTCACATCCTCTTGGGAGTCGTGATCCCCACAAATCTTTATGGGAAGCTGAGGGACTGAAGGTCTCATTTTCTGTACCTGCTTCCTGCTGAAAATGGTTGTTGTCCCTACCTATTGGGGATCCACGGAGCTCTCACCCTATCTGATCTAAAGGGGAAGGGGTCTTGAGATCCGCCACGTTGACTCCTTTGGTTGAAATGGGCTGGAAGCCTTGTTGGGGCACCGCTAGTATCCTGATGGTTTCTAGATTAGGAGAAAATAATTCAGTTAGTGCTTTAAAGGCATTGATCAGAGAAATAGGTTTTAAAGTCCTTGTCACTAGGTGGTTTCAGGATAGAAAGTCTGTTGCTTGGGGTGAGGAGCCAGAGAAAATTGTTAAGGAGAGCGATTAAGAAAAGGTGAAACTAAGAGCTAAAGAGCAAGGAAAAGGGGTCTTTAGTGAAGTGGGGGGATGGCTGCTCTATTTGGCCCACATCACTCGTACATGCCAGGAAGCATTAAACATCAACATGTTCAACATGAAATTCTCTCCACATTTCTCTCCAGCTCCCTAAAATCATGTTCTGCCTGAACTTGCTGTTCCTGCTGATGGCACCGTTGGCTCAGCCATAATCACCAAGGTCACACTCACCGACTCCCCCCTTTCCCTTACCCACACACCCCTTCAGCTGCCATGGCCTGAAGAGTCTATCCCCTCGTTGTCTAGTCTCACTGTTAGAATATCAGCTCCAGTCCTCACTCACCTCTCTGCCTTGTGGCAACCTCCTCCTAACCAGACTT
>PVJL010008474.1:0-14911 GCA_004026885.1 Lyroderma lyra
CACATCCAATGGCCATCCCCAGACTTGCTGAGAGCTGGCAGGTCTTCCTGCAGAAGGAGTCCACCGGTTGGGCTCCAGGGTGGCCCCTAAGCTGGGTGGGGTGCCATTGGTTCCTGGGCTCATGCTAGAATCCCCAGCCAAGGGAGCCACCTGGAGGACCCTGGGTTGTAGACTCACAGACCCTGGTAATGCTAGCCTGAAAGGAAATAAAGTGGTGGTCTCCTCTAATCTCCTTAATTTACAAAAAAAGGGAATGTTACACAACTAGTTAGGGGCAGAGTTAGAGTCGTATGAGGTAATATACAAAAACTCTCTAAACTTTAAGGCAAGATAGAAATGAGAGCTGCTACGACTTTGGGGTCGGCAATCCACACAAGCCTGTTCATCCTCAAACACTATGGGAGTGTTCCAGATAGTTCTCAGTCAGGAGGATGTCGGGGCTCCCTCTAGTGTTTCTAATTTTAAAGCTAGAAAATCTCTCAAAAGATGAGAGCCACCCTTGTCAGGAGCCACCCTTATCACCCTTGGAGGTGTCATTCCTGCCGGGGTCGAGGACTCTCCAAGTAACGGCGCACTGTGTGGGAGGGTCATTCCCGCCGGGCTGGCTTCGTTCCCAGTGTTTTCCACGAAAGCGTGATACTCACTTGGAGCAGGACCCAGTGTCCTCCTTTGGAAGCTTTCTCCAGTGCCATTTCTGCCACCGTCTCCTGACCTTGTCCTAAAGACACATTGTGGAATTTCCCGGAGTCAATGGTAAACCCAAGTCTTTTGCCTGTGGGAGGATATGACACAGTGAGAGGAAAGGTGAATCACAGAGTGGTAAGAAGAGTCTGGAATTTTGTGGTTCATCTGTAGTCACCACTGCTACCTTCTAGCTTACTTCCCTGCAGAATTCTAACTAAACCTCTGTGCTTTCAACAAGCAGCATTTTGAGCTCGCAACAGCTGCCTCCTTGCACGCATTAGCGGAGCTGGTGGAAATCAGTTCCTCTGGTTTTATGGTAATGAAGCTTTTGACATTTTGATAGATGGTTAGCATTGTTATTGAGCTTTATAAACTCTTGCAGGAGTAGCAAAGCATTTCCCTTATTTAAAAAAAGAGCAACATGTGGTAGATATCACATCATTTTTTGAAGGGATTGGCTTGTTGGGTAAATGCAGGAGCCTCTCACCTTGTGAGGCCAGACTTGAATTGAGCACAGTCAGGTCACAGCTCTATTAACCTGGTATTCTGGGCGCAGGCCATGGGGAATTGTAATCCAAAGCACAAAGCGACAGTGCCTTGCACAATCAAATAGACTTGCTCTAATGACCATTATTTAGTCACAGGGGGCAAAAGATTACACGAGCAGGGAGAAAATTGCCCTCTGGCCCTCATATAGTCAAAAGGTGGAAAACAGTACAAAAGAAACTTGCATTATGCCAACCAGAGGAATGTGCTATTTGAACATTTCTTCAGTCTGCAGTGTTATTAGGCTTACATTTTCCACACACTCAATCTCCAACAAAGGGTGGGGGGGGGGGGGAAGAAACGAAGATAACTGTGAACTGAAAGGAAGTGTGGGTGGGCCCCAGGTGGGAAGGCAGGCGGGAGGGCAGGCCAGCGAGCCTCCCGGCCACTCACCGAGGGTCTCCAGGTCTTTGAGGGCATCCACCCCCGGAGACAAGACGAAGAACACTGGCGTGTCTGGGCTGCTTTCTTCAAACGCTTTCACTAAGTCCAATCTGGTCCTCTCCACATACTTTGCACCCAGTTTTTCTTCCACAAAGTTCCTATGAAAAAGAATAATGCAAAAGATGTGATCAGTGCTTTTGACCTTGAAAAGTACCCCACCTTGGATCAGCTTTAACCCAGGCACAGAAAGGAAGCAAGCCATGATTTTTACGTGGGATGTTGTGTTAGCGTGACAATATGATTTATGCAGTCGTCTCAGGGAAATCCCTCTCCGCTTTACACGCTCTGACAATCATAAGCCTATGCTCCATTTTGAGGGGTTACTGAGACCCGCCGCCCACCCAGGTACCATCAGTTGCCTGCATACACGGCTGTGTATCCCCAACCCCCCAGCCAGATCCCCACCACCCCCCGCCCCCGTTACTTATTAACAGTTCGTTAGATTTGCTACAGTGCAATTTTCCAGCCTGCTGGGCTTCTCATGAATATACAAATGCTTTTGGGGGTGTTTCTAACACAGGGAAGCTCAATGAAGCAGGGGTTATTCTCCAGCAGCACCCGATTCAGCAGAAAGCAAGCAGTACTAAGCAGAATTAACTTGTAAAGGAGGGTTCGGCAGAGGCGCCCACAAAGGGAAAACTGGCTGAACTAGACAAAGCAAAGGAAGAAACGGAGGGCCCATGAATGAACACCCCTGATGAAAGAGCATGACAGGGAAGAAAAGTGAGAATCCTTTGGCTGGTGAATTCAAATTAGACCACGACTTGTGTGAATGAAGCAGCGTATTGCCATTTAGAAGCCAAAAGGGCGGAAAAAAAAAAGGACACTTGAACCGAGATGTACTCGGGGCTTTTAAATTGCATTGGTTGGAAAGTTATGGGGCTACGAGTGTCTCCATGAAGGGAACTCATTTTTGTTTGACATGCAAAATCTTTGGAGCCCAAATGCCACCACGGAATAAAGGCGAGGGAAATTACACTTGGATAATGCATGCGCCTGGCCTCTGAACTCTGCTGACAGCCATCTCTCTTCCTCGAAGACTTCGTCGGTTCCCTGTCTCCCTGCAGATTTCAGAACTAAGCTTTTCAGGAAGGACGTCCGCAGTCTGCCTACACACTAGCACACTGTTCGGTGTTCAGCAAATTTTAACAACAGTAGCGATCACAGTGTCGACACTTCTCATCAGCTGGACCGTGAATGCCTCCAGCCGACACTCCTAGTCCCTACGGCTGAGTTTCTCTCCAGGTTGACTGGCAGTTCTGAAAATGCGGATGGCCCCACCTGAGAGCGTATGTCATTCTGTCAGGGCGCACTGCTCTCAAAAGAATCAGCTTCTGTATTAAACTTTTCTTCTTCCATTCTTGTGGTAACTTTTCTTTTTCTGGACACTCAGATTCTACCCACTTCCTCCACTGCTTGGCGGATCCTTCCACATCTCGGTCTAGGCCTCGAAATTCTTCCAGAAGGGCGACTGCCTGCAGGGGAACAGACAGGAACGGTGTGTACGACAGCTTAGCGTCTGAGACGACTTGTGAGTGTATCGCATCCTGCCAGCCAGTTGTGCTGGTCACCCTTCCTTTCCTCTCCAGGTCACTCTGTACCCGTTTCTGCCGGGAGGATGCTCTGAGAATGACTGGACCCAGGCTTCCTAGTTCTCTAGCCTGGTTGGGTTTGGCCCATCGGAGGCACTGGGAAGAGACTGGAGGGAGGGCTGGGGAAGACAGAGGTGGGGTACCTTCTCCCCAGCTCCTTCCCTGTTTGGCGGCAGCCGTGTTCCTGCTCGAAACGCCGTGGCTCATCCATGCTGGCTCTCTCCCACAACTTCATTTCTCAGTTATTTTAGTAACTGCCCCGTTTCTTCTTCTATTCCATCCCTATCCCCACTTGATGCCCTTATCCTTCTTCCCATCCTATAAAAATAGCCTCTACTCTTCAGTGAACTTTTTGAAATCACCCCTTGGAATGTGCCCCTTCTTCTCTAACACCCTGACTGATGCACCACTGAATGTAATATTCTGAAGTATAATTGTAAATAAACTCTAATTAAAAATTATACGTAGAAAAATAAAATTCTAAACATACTGTAAAAATAAGGGATAACCCAGTTACTTTCAACGACTAGAAATGGTTCCTTCTTCGAAAAAAGAGGGGGTAAGCATAACTTACGATGAACATCTCTGAGGAATTCCAGAGCCTAGAAGAATAAGCTCTTTTTAAAAAGTAAATTAAATGTACTGGGGTAACATTGGTTAATGACATGTAAGTTTTAGGTGTGCAATTATGTAGCAGATCATCTGTATTTTCCACTGTGGGCTCACCACCCAAAGTCTAGTCTTTTTCTATCACTAATATATTTGACCCCTTTTAACCTCCTCATCCTCCCACCGCTCCCCTTCACCTCCAATAAGGGTCCAAAATAAAAAATAAACTTAAAAATAGGATCTTCTGATAGAAAAATGGAAGAAGGACTGATAATGGGGGTTGAAGAATACTATCACCTCTTTCTCTACATAGCATTCTGTTCTGTTCAAACATTTTATAGTGATCAAACTACTGTACTGTGTAATCAACAAAACTATTCTGAAAAAATTAAGAACTATTATAAAAAAGAAAAGCCAGATTCAGATAAACTGAAAAAAATATTCTTTATATTCTTTGACTTTTATCAAAGGCCCTGAAGACTATACATACAACTTTTTGCCCATAAATAGGTAAAAAGTTCCTTTATTTCCACATAAAAAATGAGTCAATTTAGTTGTGCACCTGACACTAATGTAATATTGTATGTCAGCTATAATTGACAAATAAATTTAAAAAAATAGCCAAGCACAAAAAAATGAAATTAGTCAAGTTAGTAAAATAAAGATTAATTTAAGAGCATCGCATTATATAGTGTATTTCTACAACTGAAATGCTGTATATCATCTGTATTTTTTAAACTACATTTCTACGCTTGAGAGAACTGAGGTTTGAAATAAGATTTAGAAACTGAAAAACCATGTTACTTACATACCTTGATAGCACTCCATGACTGAGTAGTTAGGAAGTCGACGGGACTCAGGTAAGTGTGTTCAACTGTGAATCGAAGCAGGAAATCCAATTCAACAGGATCTATCTCTTTCTTTCTTAACAAAATCTTGAGAATACACAAAATTGAAAAGGGTCACTTGGTTTACATCGAAATCATGACACAGGAAGCAGTCACCACTTAATGAATATGATTGAATAGGCAGAACCAAGTCTTCGGAAAATTCCTATAGCTATATATCTGCTCTAGAGGTGAAATAAAAAATCTTAGATTATGACCATGATCTCAAAACCTTGATCAAAAATCTAATAAGCAAATAACTATGAAGGTTGGTTTATTCCAAATTTAACACCTCTGCCTATTAGCACATGTCTGAAATACACTTTCCTATGTAGTCTACTGTTTCCGATCAAACTTGTCTTTAAACTTGCTTGCTATTCAGAAAGCCTTAGAGGGTGATGGACTGAATCATTAAACAGAAGGTAGAACTAGTCCTATAAATTAGTCGTGGTATAAAAATTACATCCAATATATGAGGTATATGGAAAATTTTTCTTACAGGTGAAGGAATTGAGAAAAATCTTAAATTATAGATATAACTTGTAAACAAACGCATCCTATACTGGAACAAACTTTAGACATTCTGATTACAGAACTGATACTATAGGCACTTTTTAAAAAACAGAAATGTTCGCAGAAGTGCATATAAAAAAGAGTAAAAGGGTAGTAGTTCTCACTGAATTGGTGCGGCGGGCGAGTGTAAGACCTGGTGCTCTTGTTACCCATCTGTCGCTTTTTAAAGGGGCTCTGAGGAATACCTAGGATCACTCAGACCTGGACTCATAATTCTAATGTCAAAGAACCTCCCTGGTAGAACGTGGGAGGCTCTGCACAGGACCTGAAAAGGTGACAAGAATACCTCATTCATCTCTTTTTCAGGGTGACAACTGATGTGGTTGCATACAGTGCCTACCCACCCAAACCAATACATTGTGACTTTGTCAACATGCCTAGGCTCCCTCTGGGACACTCAAACTCCCCTCATGCCATCAATAGCTTCCAAAATAAGTGTCCATACTTCCTTTCAAACAGAGATATGTGACTTTCGCTCTGGGGATGCTTTCGCGTGACTTATTCCCTCACCTGAAAAGTCATCTGGGACAAGAAGGTGAGCTTGTCCTTCTCAAACAGGGCCTGGCTGGTGTAGAGGAAGATGGCGTGCGTTATGCTCTCCATCAGGACCGAGACTCGCCCCTGCATGTCCTCCACCTCGTCGGCCTGATTGATCGCTCTGTGGAACAGCACCTTGAAAGCCTGGGGAATTTGAAGTGATTGTTAAAGGATAAAAGCCAGGGCTTGGCTGTCTAGCTAGCCCAAGACACCCAGGGCTACCCTCCTTTAAGACTGATTTTCAACCACTGGTCCATGGACCACATCCAGTCTGTCAGAAATTTCCTGTCAATCTGTGAAATATTTTCACATTCTCAGGATATATTTATAATAGAAGAATAAATGTACTTCACAGTGATTTAAACTATCTCACGGACCAGCAGGAAATTTCTGGTGACTGAAGCAGCAGTTGAAAACCACTGGTTTAAGGCTTATCTATGGGGAGAGAATAGGACAGGACTTCTATGAGGATTATACTTGCATGACATGTGTGTTCAAATGTTTCACCTATTTTTTAATTGGGTTGTTAGCTTTATTGTACAAGTTCTTTATATATTCTGATATAAATTGTTAGATATATGAGGCCTGTCTAGAAAAATTTCAGCCATAAATGCCTCTACTTTTCCTAATGCATGGTTGGATACTTTCTCAACAGCCCTCGTATGTTTTGAAAATGCCTTTACTAGTTAGTCTTGGCTTGCCTTTTCATTTCCTTAACAATGTTATTTGGAGACCATAAATTTTTCTACTGGATGAGGTTTTCATTTTTTTTTTTTTTGGTCATTGTATAGTTACCTAGGAAATATTTGTCTAACCCAAACACCAAAATTTTCTATTTTTTCCTAGAAAACTTACAGTTTGGCTTATTCATTTTGAGTTGATTTTGTATATACCGGGATGCCAAAAAATGTATACACATTTTAAGAGAGATTATCTATGTATTACTTTTCAATCATGAATTGAATTATGGTAGCAATGTGGAGTATTACATTCGCTCAAAAGATAGCATTAATCAAATGATGTAGCATCAAATGATGTAGCATCACCATGCAACAGGCAGGACAATTAAAGAAAATGGCATAAGCACAGTTGTCGTTTGAGGAGTACAAGATGGTTTTGAAGTGGTATTTGAAATTCAAGAATGTTGAGTTTCTCCCATATTCTCTTAACACTTCTTGACTTCTACCTATGGGGGACCTTAAAGGGTGTGGTGTACTGCAGAAAACCAGCTACACTGGTGTTACTTCAGGGAGAAATTGCAACAGCATGCACAGTGATACAAGTGGACACTTCAGTCAACATTGCTCAAGCGGTAGTTCGCTGTAATCAGAAGTGTCTGGATGCTGATGGTAACCACTTGGAGCACCTCTTGTAATTGCAGAAGTCAAATGTGACTTGTATTCATCTTTTGTTATTAGTATATATTGAAATTACCATTTTAATACAGTTTTTTCCTTTTTTAAGATGTGTATACATTTTTTGGCACCCTCTGTGATGTAATAAATAATCAAGGTTCATTTCATTCCATGTGGATATTCAGTTGTTTCAGCACCATTTGTACAAACTATCTTTTCCCTCACTGAGCTGTCTTGACATCACTGAAAAATCAGTTGACTGCGCATTTGGGGATCTGCTTCTGGAGTCTCTATTCTGTTTTGTTGACCTATGTATTTTTCTTTAGACCAATCAGTGTAGGTTTATAATTAGTGTAGGTTTGAAATCATGAACTTTAAGTCTCCTTGTTTGTTGTTCTTTTTCAAAATTAGTTATTTTTTTATTTAAAGAAATAGCTTTATTGAAGTATAACTGACATAAAACACTCCGCACATTACAAGTACTCAAATTGATAAATTTTAACATACACACACAACCATGAAACCATCACCACTATCAAGAAAAGGAACATACTGCTTATCTCTACAAGTTTCCCGTGCCTCTTTATAATCTTTACTCCTGCTTCTCCCCATTCCCCCAAACAACTCATCTTCTTTGGGTCCTTATCCATTAGTTTACATTTCCTAGAACATCATACTAATGAAATCATCCAGTAGGTACTTGCCACTGGATTCTTTCAATCAGAATAATTGAAATTTCAAGATTTCCCTGTGTATCAATAGATTTTTCCTTTTTATTTCGGAATGGTATTCCCTTGTATGGATATACCACAGTTTGTTTATCCAGTTACTTTTTGATGTATATTTGGGTTGTTTCCAGTTTTTGCCTATTACAAATAAAACTAAAATGAACATTGATCTATGAATCTTTTTATGGTCATATGCTTTCATTTCTTTTGGGTAAATACCACCAAGTAGAATGGTTGAATCATATAGTGGATGCACATTTAACTTAAGATTCTGTCAAACTATTTCAAAGTGGTTTTACCATTATACATTTTTACTAGTAGTGTTTGAGAGCCTCAATTCATCCACACTCTTGACAATACTTAGTTTTGACTTTAAAAACAAAAATTTTGGAAACCATTAGAGGAGTATAGTGGTTTTCCTCATTATGGTTTTAATTTGCATTTCCTTAGTGGCTGATGATGTTGAATATCTCCTCATATGCTTATTTATCATTTGAACATTTTCTATAATATGATGAAAGGTCTGCTTAAATCTTTTACCTTTATTGTTTTTTAATTGGGTTGTTTTATTATTATTATAGTTTCTCAGAGTTCCTTATATATTATTTAGTTATTTTAAATCCTTTGCATTTCTACACAAATTTTAGAACCAGCTTACCAATTTCTTTAAAAAAAAAAAAAAAAAAGCCTTCTGGGATTTTGATTGAGACTGAATTAAATCTACACATCAATTTGGAAAGATGTGACATCGTTATAATATTGAGTGTTCCAAACTAAAAATACGGTATATTGCTCCATTTCCTTAGGCCTTCTTTAGTTTTTTCAGCAGTGTTTTGTTATTTTTAGTTTTGTAATTTTTTTTTTCTTTTTGGTATGTGGGTAGCTCCCTGACTGGGAATCGAACCCAGGCCGCAGCGCTGACAGCGCCAGCGCCGAAGCCTTAAGCCACTACACCATCAGGGAACTCCTGTGTTTTGTTATTTTTAGTATGCAGATCTTGTATTTGTTTTATCAGAATTCTCCCAAAAGTTTTCATGGTTTTGAAAGCTATTGTAAATACTACTGAGTTATTAATTTTATTTTCCTTGTTCCTTATACATAGAAACACAATGGATATTTTTATGTTGGGTTTATATTCTGGAGTCTTGATAAAAACTCATTTCTTAGTCCTAGTAGCTTTTTAATAGATTTCTTACCAATTTTTTTATATACATGATCAGGTTGGCTGTGAAAAAAAAACAGTTTTTCTTCTTTTTAAATCTCTGTGCCTTTTGTTGTATTATTACACTGGCTATAACCTCCAGGGTAATGTTGAATAGACGTGTTGAGAGAAGACATTCTTGTCTTGTTTCTTAAGGGAAAGCATTCAATTTTTCAACATTGAGTACAATATTCCTGTAGATTTCTGTAGATGCCCTTTATCACAAGGAGAAGTTGCCCTCTATTTCTAGTTTGCTCAGAGGTGTTTTTCCCCCCTCTCTTTTTAACCAGGTGTTGAAATTTGTCAGGTTCTTTGCATCCATTAAAATGATCATATGGTTTTTCTCTTCTATTAATATGAATAATTACATTGTGTAATTTTTTAATGTTCAACTAACTTGCATTCCTGGCACAAATTCCACTTGGGCATAACATATTGTTCTTTTTATATGTGGCTGGATTCAATTTGTCAACCTCTTCTTGAGTAGTTTTGTAACCATGTCCATAAAGGGTTGCTCTGTTGCTTTCTTTCCTTGCAAGGTCTTAGTCTGGCTTGTGTATGTGGGTCATACTGGGCTGACACTGCTGATTTAGCTTTATTATGCTCCTTATACACTGTGGTTGTTCCAAATCCAACCACACTGCTTGTCAGAATTTTTGCACACTAATTCCATACTACTACAGCCTGCTAGCTATCATGACTCTTTTCCTCTTCATTATTGCCATGTCCAATCCAAGAGCTGATTATGCTAGCTTCAAATCCTATCACAAGTCTATTCACTTCTGAGTCTTTTGTCATCCTATCAGTCATCTACTTAAAACCTTTCAATGGCTTCTTTTTGCCATTGAAACACAAACACAAACTAGAATCCAAAATTCCCACCAGGGCCTAGGAGGCCTCAGGCGAACTATACATTCCCACCTGTCTAGACTCATGTGAGGCCATCTTCTCCCTCACTCATGACCCTCCAGCCACAGAGACTCATTCACTATCCAGAACCCCAAACTCTTTCAGGCCTCACACATCCTTGTTCTCTCTAAACACTCTTTTCATAGCTAAATTCTATTTATCCTTCAGGAATCAACTATAATGTCACTTCCTCCGAGAGGCCTTCCCTGAGTACCCAGTAAATCAGCCCCTCTATTATTCTCTCTCATTGTATTTTTTCCTTTTACACACTTACACACACACACACGCACACACACACACACACCTACTTATATGTCACCCGTCACATCACAGTGACCAGCACAGCATCTGGCACAATGATTAATCTCAACAACAACTTGCTTAAAAACTGACAGGACAAATGAATATCAGCAAGAGGCAGAATGGTGCAAAGTAAACAGCATGGGCTTTGGAATCAAACAGTCACAGGTTCAAATCCTAGCTCTTACAATTAGGAAATGCAAATTCTTGGACAATTTACCATAGTTTTTCATGTATAAGATGATATGTTTGTTGAAAATTGTTAGACCAGAAATTGGGGGTTGTCTTATACACGGGAGGAACTGGTTGATACTGATTTCTTGATGTTGGGTTAGAAAAGTCGGAGGTGTCTTATACTTGGAAAAATACAGTATTTAAAATCTAAAACTGTTAGTTTTCTTTTTTTTTAAATAGGGATAAAATAATATACTTTATTGAGATGTTTCAAGCGTAAGAACGAACCAAAGTATGAAGGTGTCTTGCATGTAATCATGGTTTGATAAATGGTTGTTCTCACTCTTTCTCCCTCAATACCAAAATAATATAGGAAATCTTTTTATGAGAAACATACATTTTCACAAAGAAAGTATAGGAGCTTCAAGGAGCATTCCTTTATAATATTAATAAGCTCCTGAAGACTCTGTTTAAGAACAAAAATAAATGTATTACAATGTCACAGTTTAATTATCTCAAAGACTTACTGAAAATTATAAATACGAGTGAAAGTAACTGAGAGAATGAGGATGTTTGGCTTTTCCTTTGCTAGTTAGGTCCTCATGACGCCTTACTAGGTGTGTTAATTGCATGAAAACAAACTCTAAACTTCCAGAAACAAGTTTAACTCATGAAGTTTAAAATTTTTCTTAGCCTACTCAACATTACCTTCAAAGAGAACTGATAGATGGGGTTGATTTTTCTGAGGTCGTTAATAACAAAGTAAAGAAGAGATGCTCTTGCTGCCACTGGCCTGTAACATTCTCGGGCTTCGTTGATTTTCTTTTCATTTTCTTTAGCTTCAATCACCTAGGGTGGAATTAAACAACATAAATAACTTACTATTGATATTCTCTATACTTATCCAAGTGATGATGGAAGGGATGTATCTGAAATAAGTGATTATTAGTAAGTAGTAAAATAGATAACATATGACATCCATGTGCTTGAGGTGTCCTAAAATTATTTTCTTATTTAAAACAATTTTAATTATATATTTATTGTGAATATTTAAGATAATAAAAATTTAAAATAATTTTTTTCATAAGCTGAGTTTTCAGTGAGAATAGCTATAACTCTAGCCATTTTATTTTGACAGATGAAACAAACCTGATTATTTTTGTTTCTACAAAATTTACTCAGAGTAGTGTCACCTTCTTGCCTCCCCTCTCTCTTTCAGGGGTTAATAACCAAGCTGTATCACTTTCCAGGGAAAGCTCTTAAAAGTCTGCAGGTCAACTCAATGCCAATAGCTTTATTAGTCAACAAGGTATACAAAAGCAGTCAAGGTCAATAACATAACCAATAGTATGCTTACTAAAATGCTTTCATATGAAGACTCTCATTACTGTCTTACTTTGACTTTGCACCAGATCATCCATATGTTCATATATTTCCATTTAGTTTATCTTTATTTATTAGCCTCTGGGTACATTCAGGGAGATAAATAAAAAAAAAAAAAAAAGAAAACAACTATCAACCAACATACTCATTTTTATTCAAAGCTCAAATATCTGTTTCTTTTATCTAGGATTACTGTTGGTCCTATAGTTTTATAAGGTACAGTACTTTTCCAACCTTTTTATAGACTAGATATTATATTTGTATACAAAAAGAAAGAAAATATAGGGCAGAGACGGAAGTCCCTATATGGCAATCAATAGAAGAGACATTTTAAGAGACAATTACAAGTTAATTTGAAAGCTAAGATCTAATTTACTTAATTGCTTTAATCTTTACCATCTCAGGAGCCACCTAGAATTCCTTTTAAGTAAAAAAGGAGAGGGCAATTTGGGATTCCATTTTCTTGCTTAAATTAAGACAAATACATTGGATGTGTGGTGACACAGCCTCCTCTGGGTAATTAATAGATTATTTAACAATAAGGATATTCCAGAAAGAAAGTAAGGGTTCCTCGCATGTTGAAACAATGGAATTTTAAGGGTTAATGGCCCTTAAAATTTCAAAGTGCACACCATGGATAAGGTGCATTGCAACACATGTTGGATGTTCAGCAGGAAGTCTACTCAATGAAAAAATCTCACTGGCTTTTAGGAAATGTCATTTTTCCCAGGGTGAAGAATACATTTGAGGACAGCAGGACGCCACCCCTTGCTCAGTCTCCCACCACTGAAGGCCTGTAAACAAAACTTCAGCTCTAAGTGTTTCTCTGAAATATACAACAGAGAAGGAAACCTGTGATGAGACTGTACAATGTCAGTGTGTCAGAGCTGGATGCTAAGCCTTTTTAGATTTTAGACCACATCAGCCAGCAGGCCCCAGCTGTCTATAAATTTGGTCACACAGGAAAAATATTAGCCTGGCAGAGTCTATCTAATTTGAATGACTGGATCTCTGTTGAATTAGGAGAAGCAAATGTTCAGCTATTTCTATCACCATTCGGAACCCCACATAGTTCAATTTTTAAGGGCAGTTTATTAGAATACCTGAATAAGTTAGTCCTCTTAGAAATTACCAAGTTTGATTATATGTTCATCCAAGCATATCATTCAAATAGAGCATTAGAACAAATCCTCCACGTGTCCTTGACTTTTCCTACCTTATGCTCTATCTCTGCAGCAGTTGTCTTTGTCATCTCCAGTCTCTCTACCAGTTGGGTATCATCTAGAAAGCTCCCCTCTGCTGCTGAAAGGCGCAGAAGGAGGTCATCCTCCAGATACTTCAGTTCTATCTTGAAGTCATTTTGATGCTTTGTCAAAACCAACTAACATACACCAAAAATAGTTTGAAAAATGGTGGTTAAATTCAGGCTTTTATGCAGAGTTTCCTTCATCATTAATTTCATGGAATCAAATACAGTGGGTGCTCAAAACACATATATACGTTTTAAGAAAGGACAAAACCATTAAAATTGTAATAATCAACATATACTGACAACAAAAGATGAATAGAAGTCACATTTGACTTCTGCAATTACCAGAGATGCTAAAAGTGGTTACCACCAGCTTCCAGACACATCTCATTATGGCTAACTACTGTCTGAGCAATGCTGACCCAAGTGTCCACTTGTACTGCTGTGCAAGCCCTTGTGCACATCACACACAGTACCATGTGTCTCAAACTTATCACAAATGCAGGCAATTGTTAGGTGTGTTGGAGGCTCTGTTGCAGGCTCATGCCTTCACTGTTGTACTTCCACAATGGTCTAAAATTTCAAATACCACTTCAAAATGGTCTTGTGGTCCTCCCACAATAACCTTGCTTATGCCACTTTTTTTTTTTTTTTTTACTGTCCAGCCTGTCACATGGTGATGCTTGCATTCATTTGATTAACATCATGTTTTGAGTGAATGTCATACTACACATTGCTACTATAATTCAATTCAACTTCAAAAAGTAATAGATAACATCTCTTAAAAAGTGTATGTATGTTTTGGCAGCCCTGGTATATTATAATAAGACATATTTAATATTAAAAGTATACTAATCATAATTTTTTAAAATTCAGAAGGCATGATAAGATCTGGTTGCACTCCAGAGTGTGAACATTTATCATAATCATTTAACATCATGAACCTATAGGAAAATCTAGTCTATAGGAAGAAACTTTTGATTTCTGCTTTGAATCTAGAGTTCAAAGTTATCATTTCCATTCTCGTAACAGAAGAAAAACCTACTCAACAAGTCGTCTTAGGTCCATCAGAGAACTGAGGTTACAAGGCAAACTGTCACCCTGAAAAGTGGTGAGATGGGTGAATACAGAGAAGTACAGCTTATTGGGAGCATTTAAATAGTAACTGGCTAATTGCTGGAGGCAGAGCTTGAGAGTTAAGGAACTCCTGGGTGGCTAGTCTTAGGGAGCCTGCCATATTTTTGTCCGCTGACCTCCAGGAAACTCACTGGATTCTCACAATGAAGATTCCCCCCAAAAAATCTATTCTTTCTTTGTGCAGCGTGAAGGGGAAAAGCAACAATTTCAAAATATGTTCAGAGGAAAGCAACCAGATCTTTCTGTTCTCTTAATAAAACTCTGCCTTCCAGCAAAATTATTTTATCAGAGCCTTATCTGACCTAGGGGGAAGGATGACTAGATAATTCAGCCTCCTCTACATTTCCTTTCTCACATAGGAGACACAGAAATAAATGATAAGAAACTGTTCTGAAAAATCAAAGGCCAATAACTAGGACTACTAGTATAGAAAACCCTGAGGTTTAATCATAAGATTATAGAATGCTTCCCATCCATAATATTTTACCGACACATCACCAGACTCCAGTATAATAGCAGAGCATTACAACTAAGAGAGATGCAAGACAAACTCTATTTAAGAAAGAGTTTCGGGAGTTCCCTGGTGGTGTAGTGGCTTAAGGA
>PVJL010008474.1:15011-66445 GCA_004026885.1 Lyroderma lyra
CGGCCTGGGTTCGATTCCCAGTCAGGGAGCTACCCACATACCAAAAAGCAAAAAAAAAAAAAAAAAAAAAAAAAAAAAAAAAAAAAAAAAAAAAAAAAAAAAAAAAAAAAAAAAAAAAAAAAAAAAAAAAAAAAAAAAAAAAAAAAAAAAAAAAAAAAAAAAAAAAAAAAAAAAAAAAAAAAAAAAAAAAAAAAAAAAAGAGTTTCGAGGGAAATCCAAAGACACAAGAGAAACAAAAATAAGGCTACTAGTAGAAATTGAAGCGTATGACTCCAATAGCTACAGCAAAAATTACCCAGAGCCTAGCTCCTAGCCCAATAAATATAAAACCTCATACAAAAGCTTTATTTATCTCAATTCAAATTATTTAATACATCTTCTAAATAACACATAGGTCAAAGAAAATTTCAAGAAAGATTTAAAATATTTTGAAATAAATAAAAATACAATATACCAAAAAAATGTGAGATGCAGCAAAAGCTTAGAGGAAAATTTGTAGCATTGCATACATGTATTAGTAAAGGAGAAAGATCTAAAATTAATTTCTAAGCTTTCACCTTCAGAAACTACTGAAAGAAGAAAATATAAACTTAAAGCAAGCAGCTGAAAATAAACAGTAAAAATTAGAGCCAAAATCACTGAAATTTTAAACAGGAAACCAATGGAAAAAATTCAATACACCAAAAGTTGGTTCTTTATAGGATTAATAAAATTTAGCCTTTAGCCAGATTAAGGAGAAAAAAAAGAGAGAGAAGGCAAAAACTATCATATCAGAAATAAAAGAGAAGCCATTACTACTGATTCCAAGGGCATTAAAGGATAATAAAAATGTTATGAACAATTATATGCCCAGAAATTTGATTACTTAGATGAAGTAAGCCAAGTTCTTGAAATACACATCAAAAATTCAAACAAGGAAAAACAAATAATCTGAATAGGCCTGTATCTATTTTAAAATTTGAATTGATAATAACCTTCTATAAAAGAAAGTACTAGGCCCAGATAATTTCACTGATCAGTTCTACCAAAGATTTAAGGAAGAAATTATATCAATGCTCTACAATTTCTTCCAGAAAAATTAAGCAAAGGGAATTATTTCCTAACTTATTCTAGGAAGCCAGCATTATCCTAATACCAAAACCAAATAAAGCCATTATAAGAAAGAAAGGCTATGTATCAATATTTCTCATGAGCACAGGTATAACAATTCTCCATAAAATACTGATAAATCAAATCAACATGTGTAAGAAGAGTTATATACTACACCAAGTAGGATTTATTCCAGGTATGCAGGTTGCTTCAACATTCAAAAGTCAAGAAAAGTCATCCATTTATTTCATTAACAGGCTGAAGAAGAAAAATCATGATATACTAGTAGATACAGAAAAAAAAAATTGACAAAATCCAACACTCACTCATGAGGAAAACTCTCCATGAACTAGAAATAGAAGTAAGTTTCGTCAACTTGATAAAGAACTAAAAATGAAGCCTACAGCTAACATTGTCCGTAGCATTGAGAAACTTGATGCTCTCCCCTCAATATCGGAAACAAAGCACAAACATCTCCTTTCAGCATTTCTATTCCACATTGTACTGGAAGTCCTAATTATGCAATAAGACACAAAAAAGAAATAAAAGGTTTATAAAATGGGAAGGAAGAAATAAACAGTCTTTGTTCACATATGACATGCTTATCTTTGTAGAAATTTCCAAAGAATCAACTCTTAATAAGACTCCTATTAAGAACTCTAATCAGAAATTTTAATAACAAGGCTACAAAATACAAGATTATTATACAAAAGTCAATTGCTTTTCTATATGTCAGCAATTAACAATTGAAATTTGAAATTTAAAACACAGCATCACTTACATTAGCACCAAAAATTGAAGTACTTTGGTATAAATCTAAATTAGGTTGATCATGAATACAATCATGATATGAAGAACTCTGATACTCTGATGAAATAAAACACAGATCTGAAAAAACAGAGTGATATTCCATATGCATGACAGGAAAATTTAATATTGTTAAGATTTTATGCCTTCTTGTTTGAGATTCAATGTAATATCAATCAAAATCAAAGCACATTGTTTTGTGGATATTTACAAACTGATTGTAGTTCTTACATGGAAAGATCCAGAAGAGCCAACAGTATACAGAAGAACAAAGTCAGAGGACTGACATTACTCTTGCTATGTATAAAGCTGCATTAATCAAGAAAGCATAGTATTGATGAAAGAAGAGACAAGTAAATCCACAGAAACACAGTTAATTGATCTTTAACAAGGACGAAAGGTAACTCAAAGGAGAAAGGGATAGTCTTTTCAACAAAATGGTGTTGGACAACTGGGTATCCACATGGAAAATAAAGATGAATCTCTACCACACACTATGAAATTAACTCAAAATGGGTCACAGACCAAATGTAAGAGGTATACATTTCTAGAAGAAAACACAGGAATAAATCTTCATGAATTTGTGTCAGGCAATGGGTTTCTTAGATATGACATCAAAAGCACAAGCGACAACTAAAAAATAAGTATACTGGACTTAAAATTAAAAAGGACACCATCAAGAAAGTAAAGAGAACCCACAGAATGAGAAAAATACGTGTATTATCACATGTCCAGTAAGAGTCTAATATCAGACTTTATTAAGAACTACAATTCAACAATAAAAGTAACTCCATATTTAAAATGGGCAAAAGATATGAACAGGTGTTTCTCCAAAGAAGACACACAAAAGGCCAGTAAGTATATGAAAATATGTTAAACATTAGCCTGTAAGGAAATGAAAATAAAAGTGTTGAGATACCATTTCACACCCATTAATATGACTATTATCAAAAAGAGAGACACTAGCAAGTATTGGTGAGGATGTGAAGAAATTGGACCCTTCACACACAGCTGGTAGAGAAGTAAAATGGTGCAGCCATTTCAAAAACAGTCTGGCAATCCCTCAAATATTAAATAGTTACCATATGACCCAGCAATTCTGCTCCTACGTACATACCCAAAAGAACTGAAAATATATGTCTACACAACAACTTGCATGTGAATGTTTACAGCAGCATTAAACATCATAGCCCAAAAGCAGAACCACCTGAATGTCTATCAACTGATGAGGGCATACATAAGTAATATTCCTACATACATACAATGGAGTATGATTCAGCCATAAAAAAGAATGAAGAACTGATATGTGCTCCAACATGGATGAACCCTGAAAACATACTAAGTGAAAACATGCTAAGTGAAAGACCCCAAACACAAAGCTCACATATTTTATGGTCCCACCTACATGAAACGTCCAGAACAGGCAAATTGGCAGAGCTAGAAAGTAGATTACAAGTTGCCAGTGGCTAGGTGGGAGGGGATGATGGAGAATAACAGGTAATGGGCATGAATTTTCTTTCTGAGGTGATTATAAAATTAATACAGGGTGAATAATCTAAATACCACTCAATTATAAACTTAAAAGGGTATGTAAATTATATTTCAATAAAACTTGTAAAAAATGGGGAGAAATACTACAATTACTTAATGAATGGCACTGAATGGATGTGTTTCGTTAAAAGAGAACAGCATTTTAAATAAATTATGTTGCAAAAAAGATTAACAGGAGAGACTGAAACTGGGCTTGAGTATACAGGAACTCTGTAGAATCTTTGCAACTTTTTTTTTTTCTGGGGGGGGGGGTGGTTCCCTGGCTGGGAATCGAACCCAGGCTGCAGCATTGAGCGAGCCGAAGCTCAGCCACTACATCACCAGGAAACCCCCTCAACTTTTCTTTAAATAAATCTAAAATTATTCCAAAATAAAATAACACTTATTGTTAAAAATTGCTTCAGATTAAAAAAAAAAATAGAGGGCGAGAGGCAAAATGTTGATAATTATTGAAGGTGGATAATGATCACTGAGGATTTATAACTATATTCTTTACTTTCATATGTTTGAGAAATCTCATTATCAAAAGTAAAAACACGAAAATTAACCAAATTGTCAAGCCTCTTTAACAAAGAAAAAAATGTGTAAGCATGTTACCACAAGACTATTTTCTTACGTAGTCACATGATGTCTCAAATTTGGACATGGTCCCTGTGGCCTGGGAATTTTCATTTAAAGATGTTCCCATCTGATGCTGTTGCTACTGTCCCAGGAACCACTATCTGAGAATCACTGATTTATACGAGGATGGCAAAATTTCCATAAAGGGCCAAATAGTAAATATTTTCGGCTTTGCAGGCCACAATGTCTTTAGCAACTACTCAACTCGCCATGGCCTTCTTCCTACGGTTTTAGTCTTACTCTGTCATTTTCTGCATTCAACACTACTTTAATTATTTTCAGTACTTTTTCTTAATTAATGTATATAAAGTCATAAATTTTCCTTTAAATGATAGTCATAACTAGCCACAGCCCCTTAATTTTCCAAATTTACTCCATTAATCTGTTTTGTTCTTTTGCCCTGGCTGAACTGGTTATGATCATCCAACCTACAAAGGAACACACCTGCAGGAACAAATACTTATTTCCTATGACTGTCATGGCCCTTTGCTTGTTCTAGTCACCTGCATCAAACCAGACACACAGCTGGCCCACCTCCTACCTGGGGCACAACCCTAACTACCTCCTTTATTAGGAGTACCCTTGAATTGTTTAACTATTCCCACATATCCTCATTTTTCTCTTCAGATTGCAAGATCCTGGAGGGCCCGAATCCTATCTTAGACTCAGAATCCTATCTTACACTCGTGTGTCTGGCACTATAGTTTATGCAAAGCAGGTACTGAATGTGTCAGTGGGTGATTTCATAATTTTTACCTTAAGTTTCTCCAAATCTGGTCGTTCAATGCTGACCACCTCTGCCAGCAGCTGGGCTTCTAGACCATCTTCTGTGACTGTGAAATTGAGGAGGGTTGTCTGAGCTTGTAATTCTGGCTTATAATGAGGATTTGCCAGTTTTGTGTGAAGGATAAGACGAAAGTTCTTGTTAAATTCACATTCCTTATCTCCAATCTTGATATACCTAGAGGGGACATAACACAAGACATTCAGGAGCTTCCCCTGAACCATAACTGACAGTAAGGTGTCATTTAATTCCTGTATTCTGATAATGTATCTAGGCCATAAGACCAGATGATTCAGGATTTTTCAGCTACTCTTGGTTTCCCTAAAGTATAGAAGAATAGAAATATCCAGTAAACTCTATATGATTAAGTTTCCTCATATGTAAAAGGGTGATAATTGTAGTACTTACCTCAGTGTCACTGTAACAAATTCTTTTAAGGATAAAATAAAATGAGTATGTGTTTGCTTATCTTTGTGTATAAGTGTATGTATATATAGAGTCTGGCAGAAGTAATGCCTTTTCTTAAGTGGTTATTGTTATGTTACAGAATTACATTATTATGATTTTGTAATTAAAAGATTTCATATAGACTACCAGCTCATTAAAAAGGGTGTTAACTTCTGCCAGACCCCGCATATTTAATATTTATGTTTATATTAAAAATGCACACATATTTAAAATTACTTTCCAATACTTTTGGCACTGGCTCCTGAGTGGAATGCAGGGATCATCTCTCTCCTGGCTCCATCTTCACAGGGGTGGGCTCACAGCAGCCATACTTCTATGGGGTGTCCTTTGCTAGCACCGTTCACTGTATGACTGTTGGCCTAGACGGCAAGATTCGCACAACTGGCTTTTAAAGGAAGTTTCAGGAGTGAAAGTTTTGTGTAATTACTACCTGGGGTTCTCATACATAAGAGATACTGAGGTTTTATACTCATTTACATCTCCTGGATAATAAAACTCATACTCTCAGTCAACCTCTGTGTACTTCTTGTGACTTTCTGGTTACTGCTCCATCTGAGTTTGAATTTATTCCACCCACGGCAGTGTCTCAGAGAGGTGCCAGGCCTGTAACAACCTGCCATGATTTCAGGTTGAATTTTCCCTCATCCACTTCTGAATTTTCCCTGGGTTTAAGTTCAAACTTCATAAACTTCCTGTTTTAACCACTAACATACGCAGGCAGGCTGATAAGTTTTGCCTCCATTTAAATGAAAAAATGAGTGGGAAAAGATATTTTAATGAAAAAAATATAGCTACATCATTTATTTTCAAAGCTGTATAATTATTTTTCTGCAAAATCACCACACACTTCAATACACTTCTGCCAATGCTACACTAGTGTTTGAAATTTGTCCTTAAAAAAAAAAAAAAAAAAAGGGTGGTTTGTTTTTAAAATCACTTCTTTATCACAGATGAACTGCCTTACCTAGCATCTTACTGTCCTCACATCAACACACTGGTCACCATAAACGGCTTGTGTTCGTTTGTGAATTTCAATTGGAGGAACTTTTTTAAGGTTAAGAATTCAGTAACAGCTCGCTGTTTGAAACATATGTCTGAACAATCTTTTATTTTGATATGCACTGGGTGAGAAATGTCAGCATCTGTGTGTGCAAGGTCAAGAGTGATGGAGGGGAGATTCCATGTGACTACGCAGAACTGGTTATATCCAGATTATGTCTAATGTAACAGAAAATATTACCATGGAGGCAAAATTTATCAGCCTGCCTTCATATATCCTCAGGTGAAAAGAGAATTTAAATATTTTTACATTTTAAAAATTTAAATTTAATAAAGAACACTGAATAAAATCAAGTCTAAATTTTCATTATTGTTACAGCTCACTGTGGCAGGATTAGGAACTGCAGTAAATAATCAGACTAATTTCGTGTGTGTGTGTGTGTGTGTGTGTGTGTGTGTGAAAACAAGTCCCCAGCAAGAAGACTAACATTTTTGAAAGTCTCAGGTGTTGAGGCCTCAGGGAGAAATCCTTCTTGAGCAGGGGTTAAATAACTTTCTGTAAAGAGTCAGAGCATAAATATTTTACGCTCTGCCATAAATATTCTGCGATATACTTATGGACGAGCCTAAAATATACGCCTCTGCCATATATTCTTGTTATTGAGAGTGCTTTAAAACCATACTTTCTCTTTACAAATTATATAAATATCTAATCACTACACTGGAGACCTGAATAATAATATACTATATTCTGCTGTGTATAATGCTCAACGTTTTTTTTGCCCAAATTTGTGAGGGAAAAATAAGGATGTGCATTACACATGGTAGTACTAATTCTGTATCTATATAAATGTTTTAAATTCTTTTACTTATGCTTATGAGTTAAAAGTGTAATTCTAGAAATCAATAAGGATATCCATATGCAAAATAATACTCTGGAACATGATATTTGGGATGTTTTAGATAAAAAAAATTTATACATAAAATTTCTTGTATCTTGTATCTGTTTTTCTATTTTGTAATTATTTGTTACATAAAATTTCTTGTACCATTGTTTTAAAAATTGCTAAAATTCCTTTAGAATACAAAAAAGTACCTAAATATAAACAAATAAAAATTTGAATTAAAAATTAAAACAAAAGATTTTTTTCCCTGAACATTTGGGCCAAAAAAAGGTAGGTGTGCATTATACATGGGAGCACATTATATGTGGCAAAATAAGGTAATTCTGCAAGTCAATTGTAATTGAAAAATTAAAAAATTTAAAAAACAAAACTATGACAACAAAATCATTCCTAACTCACAGGCCTTATCAAGACATGCTACTCGCTGACTGCTGCCTTAGAAGATCACACCAGTTAGTGAGGGGTATTGGCATAATCTCCTCTCAGAGCTGTAGTAGGTAATCCCATGGCATTTCCCACCACCACCAAGCCAGAATTTTTCCTACAGCTGCTAACACAATGGTGCTTCCCCTCCCTAGGCTTTCAAAGAAGAAAGTGTGGCACTGGTCAGCACGAATCATGAGGTTCTGACATTTTTGCTTCTGGGTGCAGATGACAAAAGCTAGTTAAACACGTATTTCAGCAAATAGCTCAGTGAAAGCAACTCTCCACAAGATGGCTCAGAGGTGACTCTGTGGCTCTAAATTCCCCTTGCACATCTACCCTGAAGCATTCACGGGTTGAGAACCAGATATCTATCTGCCTGAGGGACAGGTCTGACTTTCTCTGTGAAGAGACAAGAGTTAACTGGGGGCGGGATGGAGGGTGGTTCTGCTCTGCTGATGGAAAAGAGAACGATGTCTGCCTATAAAATTGGTTTTATATTTTGTTCTGAAACATTGCTTTGTAAGTTTAGATTTCCCAGAGATAGTAAATTACCCTCAATTGGGGTTTTTATGATCTATGAAAGGCAAAAACTACATAATGTCTCAGTAGCTTTTATCATTGCTGCTAGTTAATTTTTGGTTAATCTCCTGTCTGGGAAAATTTAAGGGACTGCTAATGCTCCCTCATGATTTGAAGGATCCAAAACACAATAAGGTTAACCAGAGGGGTGGGAAAAGCAAACAGTCATGTTGTTTCTCTGAAAGACGTGAATCCAGAGGTCATCATTCTCTACCACAGAAGGCAGCTATGAGCTCTTGAACTCAAACTTCAATGAGAAGCAACAGCAAGTATAAAGAGCAACATGACTCAGAAGTGTGGCTACTTTCTTAAAAGAGTAGTTTTTAACCTGTTTTCCAGCCCCACACTCCCTGTATCACAATGGCCCCTGACATTGTGTCACAGTGAGATTCAAGGCAGGCAGGAACCTCTGAAACTGCAGTGCAGTTGCTCCCGGAGGGTTTTTATACCTTCCCTTCAAGGGAGGTGAGACACTAACTGTACGAGCTCAGAATTGAAATGCTTTCTCCCAGTTCAAACACCATGGTTTAATTGGAGAGGACATAGGGTGATTCAAAAACACAGTTTCACCTAGCAGGGTTGGAATTTAAAAGCAAGAAGAGCACCTAGAGATCATTCAGCCAATGCCTTTTTATGGACCCAAAGAGTTTATGATTTGTTCAAGGTCACACAGAGCTTAGTGGCAGAGTGGGGTCTAGAGCCTGGGTCTCCAGACTCCTAGTATAAAGTTCATTTCACTGAATCCAATTGCAGGTTAATGTGCTCTGTCTGATGATGACAGCTTGTCACCCCGACCTCTGTCTGACCACTGATCGCAAGAGGCTACTGAGAGAATATGATTGACTGAGTAACAATCTATGGCCACCAGAAAAAAATACAGGGTCCAGCAGAAGTAACGCCCTTTTTTAAGTAGTGAAAATATTGTTACAGAATTACGGGCTTATGACTTTGTAATAAAGATTTGGTATAGATTACCAGCTCATAAAGAAGGCCGTTAACTTCCACCGGACCCTGTATAAAGACACAGCTCAGAGAACATGCCCTGCAGATCTCTGGTTAGGAATTTTGTCCTTGTTTAGGAAAGAGAATAGCACTGATTATCAAGGTGCCCAGCCCTAATCCAAGACCTATAATTTCTGGTAGATATTTTAATAAAATAGATTACTTGATTTATAAAATTTTTAAACTGAATCATATCATTTACATAAAAGTTTTTAAACTCCTGGCTTTCAGGAAAAGAAAACGTAATATTTTTAAGTGTGCCCAAATGTTCCCTACTTGGCTGAATGGATTACTGTTATGATAAAGACAATCACTTGCAGATTAAGTATAAATTCAGTTGTTCATATATCAGGTTCAAGAATCAGGTACATTGGGAATTTCAAAGTTCTTTCAAGAGTTTATTCAAAAGGCAACCAAAATCTGTCCTGGGATAAAAATACCCCTAATTTCTTCATGTCATGAAAGGCCATTATTATGGAGGATTAATATGCAAATTACATTAAAAACACTTGAAAATGATTTCTTGACTAATGTTCACAGCACATCTGTGATAGACATGAAGAATCATTTCTCCCAATGTTCATATTTATCTGAAAGCCAGAATCTCTGTGACTTGAGAGAGGTTCTCAGTAGAACCAAGATGATTATCCAAAGTTGAGATTATCATCTGGAGGTCTTATTTCTAATATACACGTCTGGACACTAAGAAGTATCTTTTACTTTTGTTAGAACTGTTCTCAAGGTTTAGTGTAGCTACTGCTGAAAATGCCATCGGTCTTAGATCATAAACCCTGGAAATTTCTCTAGTGATCCGATTGTCTGAGTACCTGAACAAACACCGTTATTTTTTATTGCCACTCAAACCAAACTTGGAAAAGCAGCATCTTCAATTTTGAATAAGGACTTGGTTCTGTGGCCAACTGAAGTTTTTACTAGAAATACCTGCCGCAGGACTCCGTTTTACAAAAGATTTGCAAAAGCTTTCTCATAATGCTGTTTGGAGAGAAATTACCGAAGCTACTATATTATTACACTGAAGGTTCTCACCCTAAGATGGACAATTCAGGTAGTTAACAAGTTGTCCAATTATGAGGAGTTCCATTGTCTAGGACTCATCAGAGACCCGTCAGGGTAAAGAGACAGCAAGTGGGTATTGAGATAAGGAAATAATACAGTCCCACTGGTTGAAAGGAAAAAAAAAAAAAAAGAAACACTCAGGATAAGGAAAAAACTTTTCAATGGGCACGTAAAAGCCTTACTGCATGTCCTGCGGTTTAAAATTAAAAGCTTCTAGATTAGACTTGTGGGCTCCAGCAGCTCCGGCTGAGAGCAGCTGAAAGGGTCGGGCACAGCACAAGGCAGAGGGGAGGTGTTACTTAGCAACCTGGGTAGGCAGGGCTGTTACAGTTGGTCCAACCCAGTTCCTCAAGAAGGGTTTCTGCTGAAAGCTGCACAGTTGGCAAGACTTTCAAGGAAGGAAGGAAGCAAAGAAAAATCCTGAACAGAAATGAGTTCATTGCCTTGTTGCTTCATATAGTTCATATAACCAACATGTCCTTCAGAGATAAAAGCAAGTCCATTAGAATTTTAAAAAGGATGAATGTTGCAAAAGTCCAGGTAGCACTAAACAGAAAAAAAATAGCAAAGAGAGAAAATCATAGCAGATTATTCTTTTGAGATATATATTTAACACATATATAACATGTATATTATATATATTTCAATATACCTATATTTAAATATTATAAAGTACCATGAAAATTAAAGAAATTCTGGTTCCACTTATGTCTGTATTTGTTTCCCTTTTTAAAATACTGTTTTAGAAAATTGGTTTTTGAAGAAAAGTATCTAAAGGTTCTTAATCTGTGGCCCTGTTTGGTATTTACTTTCAGATAAAGTCAAACAATATTAACAAAATGACTGAGTGTGTGTATGCACTATCTGTACACCCTGAAAATTACCATTTTTTAAACAAAAATCTTGACTGAATGTAGGAATAGAAAGGCCTTTGGAGGTCTTTCTGCCATTAAACTTTATATTGAATTTAGAAGTTGGGAGAGAAATTCTATTATATGCGGGAATCAATTTAAGAATAAAAATATTCTGACCCACAGAGATACAATGAGAGGACTATATAAATCCAGAGTTCATTTAAAAACCATAAGCTTCCAGCTCAAGAGAACACATTCGATTACAGAGTGGGATTGAATTTAACATGGTTCTACCTTATATCTTACCCAAGACCTCATTCAAACAGATCGACAATCAACTATAATACAATTGTATGGCCTCAACTCCAAGAGCAGCAACATAATAGTACTTACTTAATAAGCTGGAAACCTGCTAACGGAGATAATTCCTCTTATTACTTTCAGCACAGTCATTATAAAATAAATACCTGTAAAATACCGTCTCCCTTTCATTTTATTATTTCCATAAAAATAGAAATTTATGTTATACAGCTAATATTTCTGTTAGTTTTAAGCTACTTTCTCGGGAATGCTACTTAAGACTATTACTAAAAACAACTATATGAAATATTACTAAAAACAACTAAAAAATTACTAAAAACAACTATATAAAATACGAAATGTCTTTTAAAAAAATATTTATATCCTCAGAAACATATATGAGGGCTGCCCAGAAAAAAATCCAGCCATTGTCAATATAATGAGAATGGTAACATGGCTGGATACTTTCTGGACAACCCTTGTTATGTATTTTCCTTTCAAAATACATAAAATTATTCCAGCTAAAATTAAAGTTAAAAATTACTTCAATGATATTTAGGGAATTTGAAAGATTAAAGAGATACAATTTTATGAAGATGCTTCACAGATCAGCAACTTCTGTAATACGTAAGCCAGTAAATTTGCTTTGGAAAAAGTACACGTTGATAAATCTTCTCAGATACGTTTTCTGTCGATTGATACCATAAGATATATTTTACTTAAAATTAGGATTGTCTGGAGTTTGGTGGATTTAATTATTTGCAATTACCCAGCTGTTGTCAGCCTGTGGCCATTTTATGACAGCCGCATCTACTATGTGGGTCAGGTTCAACTGTATATCTCCTCAAACACAGATTTAATGTGCTATTGACGAAACCATTACTAGAACCAAATTAAAGTCTGGGCTGATGTATTGGTCCACAGGGAGCTGTCAGACATGAAAGGAGTAATTAGTATTCATTACTTCATACTCCACAACATTCCAATTATTAATGAACTTCAACTTTTGGACTACGCTTTATCTATCACAAGCATCTCCTCAGATATTCATTATTAGGAAGAATAAACTAATACAAGTTTTTTAAAAAGGCCCCACAAACAAACAGAAGTTAAGATAAACAGAAACACCATTAATAGCCAGAAACTGTCTGAGGAGTATGACTCTCAGGAAAATTAAAGTGCTATCCCACCTGCATTTGAAGAACACGATAAAGACATTGCAAAGGTTTGCAATCCAGGGGTTGTTTCACCCTCTTCTTGTTTTCAGTGCCATTTTGTCTTTACAGTACAAAGGGAAACATATTTGTAACTCCACATGTAATCATGTAAAGAAAGTAAGAAATATAAAATAGAAGGGGATAGAAAAAAGTTAAGTAAAATGTCCATTGCTGGAGATCAGAACAGAAAGACCTATTAGAAAATTTACAAACGTGGATTCATCTGGGATGTGACCAAGGTACACTCAAATTTTTCTATTCTTGTTTTAACATTGCAGATGGGTATATGTACCTGTATTATGAAACAGAGCCTATCAACATTTTCCCATTAATTTTCTTTTCTATTGTTTTCCCCCGGTTTTTATTGGTTGCATTAAAAGAAAGAAAAATAATTCCTATTTCTATCCATCTATTTTTATTTTTCCATAGCCCCTACTAATTTGCACATGTGTAAATATTTTATAAAGTTTTTTTCTCTCTACCTCTTTTTTAAAGAGTTACATGAATGAACAAGAAAGGATTCACTTTTTTTAAACATACTGTTCTTGTCAGGTGAAAAGAATACGAACACTAAAATATCAAACTTTATTCCAAAGTACTTCTCCAGTTTTTATAAACAAAACTATTCTCAAAATTTCAAGTGTCCTCAATATTTTTCCTTTCAAAAACAAGAGTTGGGATAAAACAGGAAGTAGGAACAATTCTTCCTGGGAAGAGGTGGATAACGGCAAAAAATGTAGAAATCTTTCATATTATAACAGTAGAAGAGTGAAAGTCCCTCAGTTCTCTGAAAGATTCCACAATTCTTGTACACCACTGGTGAGCATGTAAATTTGTACAAACACTTTGGAAAACAATTTGGCTTTATCTTTTAAAGTTGGTTGTGCACATTCTCTACAATCTAACTCTTCTACTCTAGAACATAAATGCTGAAGGACATCTTGCTGTCTATACAACCTGTAGATGTGTACGTGAATATTCAGTAAAGTAATATTCATAGGAACGTGGCTCATAATAGCAAAAACTAACCTAAATGTCCTTCAAGAAGAACATTACCTAAATTGAGGATTAGCCACACCGTTGAACAGTATAGTGATAAAAATGAAAGAGTAAGAGCTAAAACCAAGAACATAGGTAAGTCTCAGAAGCATAATATTGAGCAAAAAATTCAAGCCCCTTTAAAGTATATTCACTACGATGGCATTTATATAAAGCCCCAAATCAAACACAAAGAAACAATAAATGTTTTGGAAAATGCATATGTACGATGAAACTATTTTAAATAAAGTAATGAAGTGATATGAAAGCAAAATATAGATCCCAACACACCGATGGGAAAATAAACAAGGTTTAGGGAAAAAAATGGAATCAAAGAGTAAGAGTTTGGCAAAGTAGCACTCGTAAGATTTCTACTGAAAGATGGTAATGCCTATTTATTTGGAAAAGCTGGTTAAGAAATACAAGGTTTCCTTGTATTAAACTTTTGGTAGTCATAAGGCATCCAAGAGGACATTAACTAAGCTCATTCAGTCCCCATTTTTCTCATCTGTGAAGTGAGTGCACCCTCTGTTCTTCTGACTACATGGCATTTCCATTGATAATCACATCCACCCACCACGATGCCTAACTATGTCTCTGTGTAGATGTTTCCCATCTATTATACATGCTCAGCCAAGCTCTCCTTATTAAGCTCCATACTCACCCCCCCCCCCCAAAGGCTTCTTAGACTTCCTTTATGAGAATGTGTGTTTAAAGCAGCAGCTCAATCTTTGAATCTCTATGTGAAATACCTATTTCCCTATTCTTAATCCTGTTCCTGTAAAGCACATCATCATTTAACCTGGCAGAAGACTGGCAATCACCCTTGAGCCCTCCTTTCCCCATACCAACAATATCCAATGAATGACCATGAACTGATGACATTAACTCCTTGAAAATTCTTTGTTTTCTCCTATCTCCAATGTGACTGAGATTTAGGTTTATATTATGTCTACTGGATTACTGCAATTGTTTGCTAGTGTTACTGATAAGAATGGGCTTCTTGAGTGTGTTTTTTTTTTGGGGGGGGATAAAAAGAATTATCAACCTATAGGAAAAGGCCGACCTATGGATCATCTGTGGGTGCCCAAGGACAGCCATGTTCTGTCTGCTAGTCTCTGCCGGTCCACACTTCTGTCCACACTGCCCTCTTTTCCTCCCCAACACAAGACTCTTCACTGATTTGGGTCCTATTTGCAGTTCCTCAAAGCTGTGGGATGTTAGGTATTAGTTCTCTCATTCTAGGATTCTCCCCTAGTACAGTGCCTGGCATACAGTAGTGCTCACAGAAGGTTTATTCAGTGGCTGATAGAATACTTAAGGACTCCACCAGCACTCAGTTTCTCTGGGTAAAAATGCTCTAAAAACATCTGCATGGGAAAGGGAAGTGGGAAAAACTAGAGCTACAGATCTGAAACTATCCTCATACAAGTGGTTGTTCCACACATGAGTTTAGGAGCTAGGATTGTTATGGTAATAACCGCATAGAAATAAACAGCATTTGTTATATTTTTATATGTCATTTCAAATTCTTAAAAAATGCTGGAATGACGTTCAGTTCTATGAAGCCTAACAGAGCATACATATTCAGTAAGTATTATTTTTATTTGGACTAAATTATTCTGGCCTGATATTTTAGGATAGAGACATGGTACTTTATGTAAAATAATTTGCTACTAAAATAAAAGACCTCTGGGATTCTCACTGATAACTATGTCCTTACTGAGGAAAAATCATGACTCAAATTTATCAGTCTCTGAAATTTCAGATTATCCAAAAATATACATACATTGTATTTATATGATAGAGGATAGAGTGTGTCACTAAATTTCTTACACCTAAATTGTGTTGTTGAAAGTCAAAGTTAAAGCTAGACAATATGTATTTCACTGACAAAAATTTTTAGGTCTTCGTAACAGTCAGAATCTTAATAGCAAGGATTTCTCTTTAGTGGCATTCAAGATATTACACTATATTTTTAACACATCAGATACAGCCAAAATTATATTTATGTTTGAGCTGTAGTTTGTCATGTGTCTTATTAAGTTGTTCTAAATGCATGTCTGGATATATTTTGGTTTATTAAACAATTATGAGTTGTCAGTCACTGTAAATGGATTTACTTAATGCATTGTATAATACGTACTATACTGATCAGTTAGAGACTATTTAAAAAATAGAAATCAGTCACCCATAGGTAGGTCTGTTTTCCACTTAAAATTGACAGGACTCATCCAGGTAACTGAGAGAGAGAGAAGGTGTCAAAGAAGAGGGATGGGGAAGTTCTGAAATGACATCTTTGTAAAGAAAAAAAAAAAAAAAAGAAAGAAAGAAAGAGAAGAAATACCACATCCAGTGAAATCCCCCATTTTATCTGTGTATAAGACGATACTTTTGTCTAAAATTGTTAGACCAAAAACTGGGGGTCATCTTCCACATGGGAGTAACCAGCTGATATTGATGTCTACATGTTGGGTTAGAAAAGTAGGGGTTGCCTTATACACGAGGGTGTCTTATACACGGAAAAATACGGTTAGGCTAGTGAACGTTGGTTTCTTGAGTGAAGAGGCACAAAGAGTCTTTGGGGTGTCCCAATGTCCCCGAGGTCATGCAGGCTTGGTTGGAGACATCTGCTGCCTCTGACCTTTTACATATTTACGATGATGACGCCTTGGAAATGGCTTCACTGCCCTGGGACAATGTAATGGTGAGCAAAGTTGTCCCCAGGGGAAATGGCAGTCACTGACACCCGCAAAGAGCTCACAGCGGGTGTTCCCACTTGTTCATCATCTGCCACTGCTGGGATGGGGGTGATGGCAAGGATCCACTAATGGACTCTTTGTTTTTTTAATGGTTATGTTTTATGTGTATTAGAAGAAAACAGAACATAGTAAACCCAAGATTTGGGGAACGCTATTACTCGCGATGAGGCTAAATTAAAACAAAATTAGTGAGTCAACCTAAAATTGTTTTCAAAGAACAATATTAAGTAAATAGGGATGCAAGTGACCTGCAGTTCAGGCAAATGTACTACAGGTGTTCTGCAAAGTACTGGAGAAACACTAGTATAAACTAATAAAGGAGCAACTACTCTCACATTTGTGACAATGCATTTTCTGGTCTCTAAGGAAGGAACTGGGTAACATGAGTCTTAACCCACCAGAGCCTGAAAATCTGGATCACACTGAGGTGGCTTTGGTCTTGGAATGTAGGTTCCATGGGATGGCAACTCAGAAACAGCACGAAAAAGATTCCAGTAGACTGCACTTGATTATGAGGTTAAAACATAGAAGCTGATAACCAAACGCACCCAAGAGCTATCCGGAACGTATCCAGCCGCGTAATATAAAAAGAGAGGCATTTATGCCTGGATTTTCAACAGACAACCCTGGTATGTAGCACAAAATGTATGTTAACAGTTCGGGAATACTTACTTCCCCTTTTTAATTGTGTTTCTGCCAAGCAGTGGATCAAGGACTGGATCTATTGTTTCCTCAATGTTCTGAATTAAGATGACATCTCCAAAGGCCAACGCAGTTTCAATCACATTCAAAAACCTTAAAATTCCGTCAGGGTGGAGATAAGAACATGTAAATAAGCACAGGGAAAATGTTAAAAACTATTTATGTTAAATTATATTTAAGTTAATATAGATATATTAATTTGGACAAACCACTTAGAGAAAACTATTTTATAACGTAGTGTTCTTCCTTATGTAACTTGATTACCTAGAAATTAAAGATTAAATTTTGAGATAAATTTTAGTTCTATTTTCCAAGTGAATTTCAACAGTTTGAACTACTAAGCCATGCATAAATTAGTTACCATACTTTTCCATGTGTAACATGATACTTTTGTCTAAAATTCTTAGACCAAATATTGAGGGTCGTCTTGTACTTGGGGGCATCTTATACACAGAAAAAATAGAACTTTTGATAATAATCATGGCTGAAATAAATGTAACTCTCTAAATATCATAAATTCAAGTTAAAATTCATTCAATAGGTTGCTTCTGATAAAAAAATTTCAAAGTATATGAAATGCCTTGTGGTTTTATCGGACTTTCATTTTTTAAACCTTTGGGTTTAGTTACATAAAGTGGTGAACTATCACTGTATCTCATTCCCACTCTACAAAAATGTCTCTCCCCTTTGAAAATAATTTTCTCCAAGTCTCCAGATAAGCAAGGAGTACATTTATCTGCACAATTGGAGAAATTCCTTATTTCATTTTATATGTGAAAAAGATGATAGAGAGGTCAAATGAAATATATCCCTGAGTCTAAAATTACTTATTCAAAAGGAAGTGAACACCAGGTACATACAAGTCAGCTTTCTGCTTATCAGACAGCATTGTGTCGAGGACCCAATAACAGAAAATCTCAGAGCAGATTCAGTTCTCAAAAGAGACATGTAGAACTTGACCAAGAAGTTAAAATTATCTTCAAGCATTCAATATTAAGACTTATAGACATGTTAAAATCCTACTGTAAGCAAAGTATATATTTAGATACATGACTATAAACATCATTAAGGCTCTATGTGCAGCTGAGAATCCTTGTGCTACCATACAGCAAATGTTCTAAAGAAGGATTATTATACATTGTATTTCCATTCTTGGCCTTAGGAAGTCAACATAGTTTTCCTCTCAAATGCAGTGTTTGTTCTGACCTTTAATCTAATTCCTCTCGATGTGAGTGGATGCTGTTTCCACAGTGGTAGTTTATGGGAAATGTGAGCAGGCAGATAGGCAAGGAATACCAAACTGTCACATTTTTTCAAAGTGGCAGCGAGGTCTGACAAATGCTGGGACTTGGCATAAATCAGTCCCATTTCACAGCAGCTCCACAGCAAGCCGATCCCTCAGACTTCACGTACCCTTTCTGGCCCAAATGTGTGACTTTCAGGTTAGCTCCATACTTGCTCTTGATCCACTTAATCCCCTGTTGCTGGGGGTCTATGATCAGGGGCCAGCGCGCACAGTGTGTCAGGATAGTGGCATTTTCAGTTGACATTCTGTCACTGGGAAGCCCTTCATTGTTCCAGGCGGCAATTGTGGCATCATCTGTCAACATGGCAATCAAGTCCAGGCCTTCCGTCATCGGGATAGAAACCTTAAAATCAGAGTTAAATGTCACACACTGCTGCAGTGGCAGAGCAACTCTCTCGGCACTACAGACAAGGAAACGAGGGGCCCAAGCCGAGAGGATACACTCACGTTCTCTGTGGACTCTGCGACGGCAGCTAAAACTCTCATCAGGAAATACAATTCAACCCAATAAGCCCGCTATTTACCTCTCAGAATTCTGTCAACTGCAGCAGTCAACATCTGGTTCATTATTGCAGCTGTCTGGCTTCAAGTGACAGGGACTTGGCCCTGCACGTGCATCTACAGCCATGCTGACAAGGCGAGAGTGCATTTAGATCCGAAGGAGTATGGCAGGACACAGAAACGCGTCTGTCTGCCCAGTGGGGCAATCACCCCACATAAGGGAGGCTAAAATGCAACCTCTGGGCCAGGCATTTCATCTTTGACTACAGGCCACCACTACAAAGAGATGACGTCTCCTTCTGGGCAGGGCTGGGGGTATTCAGCCCACCGCAGCTCCACCAGCTCGCCAGCTGTGCCCAGGAACTTGGATTACAACCTCTCCTCTGCCTGCGCTGCAAGGAACACTGGGAACTAGGGAGCTGTCTCCTTTAAGAGAGAAAGAGAAACCTGTTTTAAAGAACAAGGATCACTCTTTATAGAAATGGACTGACTCTACCAAAAATAAGATCATGGAAAGCAATTTATTTGTTCAGGCATCAGTCACGAAACTTTGACCACATATAAAACACCGTCTGGAGACACCGAAGTGAGCAAGATGAAAAAAGAGCTAGACCCAAGGCTTGCCGGACACACGCCTCCGTCAGGGACTACAGGAAGAGCTCTACTTGGGAGAAGGCAGGGGAGGCCATCACAGCAGGAGTTTGACTTACTGCTTGGCCAGCAAACACAAGGGTGGAGAAACTTCCACAGTAAACCTGGGGGGCAGCTTGATAGAAAGACAGGAAAAGTAGCACCGTATTCCTACCATCCCTGACTACGATGTTATTTTAGAAATAAACTCTACCTGCTAGTGACACGAAAAACAAGCCTTGGTATCTGATGCAATACGGTTTCCTTAAAGACACAAGCAAATTGGTATCTTTTGAATGAGCGTTCGCCTGTTAGCTTTAATTTATTGCTGTCTACTTACTAGAAACAACTTGAAACAACTGGAGGCTTGAGTTAACTTTAATTTCTGAAGCTAAAAGAAGTAAACAGAAGGTACACGTGCAGGTCTTGTATTCTAATTCAACAGATGGTTTGAGCACCTACTGTTTGCAAAGTGGAGCGCAGGGGATCAGAGAATGCCAGCTGCCCCCGTTTTTAATGGTCAGTGAGGTCTGCTAGGGGAAACAAAGCAGCTAACTCCCATTAAAGAATATCACAAATACTGTGAAATACTTTGAGACTTAAATTTTTAGAAACAAATTTTAGAGTATTTTCTTCATAGTGTTATGTTCAAATAGGTTGTTACATGACTATGTAGGGAAAAATTTTTTCAAAGTTTCTATTTTTGTAGTTACAATACATGCATCACTTTATGGTTAAGGTTTTTCCCCTAGGTTTAGGTTAAGGAATATAAACTTTACTCCATATGTATTGTCTTTTTAGTCCACTCCTCTTTTGAGAATTCCTTTAAGGAGTCCTTAGAAATGAAAACGAGTTTGAAAACCAAGTGTAAAGAGGGAGCCCTCGAAGTCCAAAGTCAGCCTTGCAGGTCAGTACACCTCCATCTAATTGCTTCAGTACATAGTGTCAACGTGTTGTCAGTCAGGATGCTACTCATACAAGACAAGGCCGGCGGTGGGGTGGGGGTGGGGGTGGGGGTGAGCGCTCCTCTTTGGAAAAGATGCTTTCACTGGAGAGAGAAGAGAAGGTTGGGAAACCTGCCATGAGCCAAGCCAAACTAATCCTCACAAGCGCACATCAGAAACCTCTGAAAACTGACCAGGTGACATATTCCCAAGGAGAAAAGGGAGCGTTGGGGACAAAAGCCTGTCTGGAGTGACTCAGAGAAAATGGAGGGAGGATGTGGAGACAGTGATGATAGATCACTCACTCACCTGAAGCGATCACTGGGAATGAGAGCAGAGCAATGGAGGAGCAGATGGAGGGGCATTAGGTGGTGTCTACTTTTTTCAATGACAGTTGACGGTCAATATTATATTAGTGCCAGGTGTACAGCACGCTGGTTAGACATTTACATAACTTACTGAGTGGTCACCTGATGAGTCCAGCACCCACCCGGCACCCACCCGGCACCGTGCCTCGCTGTTACAGCATCACTGACTCTATTCCCTGTGCTGCACTTCACATCCCCAGGGCCATTCTGTAACTGCCAATTTACACTACTTAATCCCTTCACCTTTTCCATCCAGCCCCCCAACACCCCCCCACCCTCTGGCAACCATCAGTTTGTTCTCTTTATCTTTTTATTTTTATGTTAGAAATAACTATGTATTTGAATGCTGGTGGGAATGATTTAGTAATGAATTACTGAAGAGGGGAAAATTGATAAGAGAGAGGGGAAGGGAAAGGGGCTGGGAACCAGGACCGAACCCAAATGGCTCGTCTTGATACAAGTGTCAGTGGCCCACCTTACAGCATTTGGAAGGAAGACGACCCATGAGACAGATGCTGGTGGGGGAGAAACGTGGTTGTAGGAATTGCAGTCTGTATTGACCCATTTCCCGTTTGCCCCGGGAATACTCGCCAGCGGTGCCTACCGCTGCAGCGTTTACCCCGGGGTAACTCGCGGATTTCAAATCCTAAAAAATGTAGCGTTCCTACGTGTAAACAAAATTAATAAATACTGATCATCATATATATTTCTGTTACATTAGCATTAGAGGCAAGTCCTGCTTAGAAATAACTTCAGGAACAGTTTTTATATCATTATCTTCACATTGAAAACCAGTCAGATTTGCTTCAGTCTCCAAGAACGTGTTCACGTAAAATTAAAATATACGTGGCAGCGAGCCGCACTTTTTTTTTCTGAAACGGGAAACGGGTTAAATACAAGGGCTGTCCGGAAAGTATCCAGCCACATAATGTGAAAAGCAGAGACATTTATGGCTGGATTTTTTCCGGACAGCGCTCGCCTATCAAAGATCTCTCTAGAATCCTTGAATGGTTCTTAACTCTGGTCTAGTTTTGTACTTCCCCATGCAGAACCACTTCACTGTAATTACTGTAGTTTTAGAATATATGCTAATATCTTCAAGGGGAAGTGCCCTCTTATTCCAAAATTATCTTGGTGTTCTTAAAAACACATCCTTCCTACAAACTTGAGAATCACTGGTTCAAATAAAAATATAATTCCCCGTGGAGTTTTGGCTTGAACATAGTTAAATTGATTTACTAAACTGGGGAGAATTGATGCATTTAGAACATGACATCTTGGTTTCTAGGAGCACATCAAGAATCGCTGGCTTGCTTTACAAAGAGTTCGTCCAAGGTTACCTTAACTATGTCAACTAATCATGAACAAATGACATGTTTGGTTTAAAGAGTTTAAAGAACATACAATTCGGTCACTTGCTGACTGGCTAATTTACAAACCACTGGGATCCCCAGGATTGCCTAATGGACAAGCCAGAGACACTTGGGAGAGAGTTTCCTACAGACAAGCAGAGCTCTAGAAAACACCCTATATTCTGAGACGTAAGAGGAGCTGCTTCTTAGAAGGACAAGGTCAGGGAACACTGTAGAAGGAGAATTAATCAAACATGAACATGAGTAAGCAATGTCAGCTCCTCCTGGACCCCAGCACATGTGCACACCGACGTGAATGCCCTCCCACTTTGCTGCAGCTGAACGCAGAAGTCTTAACAATTAAGGAGATGAGAAACTAGAAAGATCTATTCCACAGGGACAAGCATTTGTCATGTGTTATGTCGCACGACTGCCAGGTCTCTTAGGGAAGGAAAAGTCTCCTCCAATGAAATGTCACGTATATAATTTGGAATCACTTCCTTCCTTTAGTGTTGCTATGGCCAGACATGAACGGGAGAGCAAGCTGCTCGTGTTTCAGAGTCTGTGTCTCAGTGTGCATGGTGCTATGTGTCCATCGTGATGACGGCAGACAGACACGGCGGGGCCACAATAAAACACGGGCCCACAGCGTCAGAAAACGACCGCTGCGCCTTGGTTATACATTTAGAATGCTTATACATTTTGGAGAAGCCAATCAATTAAAAATTTTTTTATTATCCCCTTTCAAAACAAAATTTCATTTTCATGGAATTTTAAGTAAATGGGAAAATACAAATCAATTGATGACAAACTTCCTAGAAACACATACACTAAATATTGCTATACCAACAGTTACAGACACATCTTAAAACTAAATCTGAGAAGGCAAATTTTCAATTTAAAGGGAAATTAAAATAGTGGGTAGCCTACATCCACACTTCAGTAGTATTACACGCTCCAAAGTGAGAGGTAATTGGAATGAGAAGAAGACAGTGTGACGTACAATCATTTGGAAATTAGGAAGCAAGTGCACTTCCCTGTAATTTCGGAGAGAATGAGAAAACCATGACTGAGAATCCAGAGATGACAGCAAGAGGACAAGCGTGAAGCGGAAGTGGTTGCAGGGTGATGCAGGCAAAGACCCCCGCGGAGAAGTCAAGTTTGGGGAAGATGAGACTAAGGAAAGGGAAGAGAAGAGCCAGACCACCAACACGTCTGAAAACTCACAATCCAGAGCGAGCTGGACAACTGCAGCAGAATGTTTTCTCCTCTTACATAAAAGCCTATTTTACGGCATAGTCTCTTAAAGAAAAGCCTAGAACTTCCAGGGAGTAACACAGACTCCCTCTCTTCAAAACTCTGCAATATCAAAACATGGGTTTCTCTTTTTTATTTTTAATGGGGTGACACTGATTAGCAAAAATTACATAAGTTCGCTACTACAGGTATATTAAATAATTTAGTTACAAAGGATATTCCCCTTAAAAATGATTAATTATGGGATGCCTTAAATAATAAGCTTTCCATAAGACATTTATTTAAATTGCAGAATTTCCACTGCTCTGGATTTATGCCATAAAAACCCCAGTCATCCCATCCCTTGGTATCAGCAGGGCATGGGTTCCACTAAGTCCCTCAGATAAAACAGCATAAAACAATGCATACAGTTGGCCTTTCACATCCTGGGGTTCCCCATTACTGTTTGAAAATACTGTTTTCAGTCTGAAACTGGTTGAATCCCTGAATGCAAAACCTGAGGATATGGAGGGCTGACTGTATATTTATTTTTTAAAATCCATGTATAAGTAGATCCAAGTAGTTCACACCCCGTGTCCTTCAAGAGGCAAGTGCACTGTGAGAAATGAAGAATTACCAGAACACTGATATACAGAGACTTAGGATATCTTAAGGGCTGGCTACGTAAACTAAGCACCTGCTTTAATCAACTGAGAGAACAGTGTTGCATAGAAAACAGTGGCCTAGAAGTCAGAGGTCTAATTTCCTGTTCTACGACCTTAGTCAAGTCATTTAAACGTCCTGCATCTCAGTTTTCTCTACCAGGAGAACCATAAACCAGGTGACTTCAAATCTTCCAAATCTACGATTTCACTTGGCTTGTGGGTTTGAATTTTCAGATTTAAGGTAAGCTGTTTTTATGCTGATGTACAAACTGCTACACTTTTAATCTGAAAGTAGTCACGAGAAAATCTTTAACAACCTGTCATTCTAGTAAGGAGACAGAAAGTTGCATGCTATATGATAACAACCCACATTTGATTGATAATGATCACAATCAAATTGATAACAATCCAAAGTTATACGTTCTGTTAAAAGCAGTTTTCCAACTATATCTCTATAATTTATACAATTTTTATATTTTCATCACCCTGTTCAGCCACCATTACAATAAAAACTACAAGACACGAGAAACATGTCCTTCACACCAGAACCTCCAGTTGGTACAGAGGTACAGAAGGGCCTGGTACACACGCTGCTTTTACTGAGGACCTTTCAGTAGGACGCTCCCAAACGGCGACGAAGTCAGGAAGCCAGCTTACCTTCTGTTGCAGAAAGGGAGCCCACTTGCCCTCTACCAGTTCCTGGCGATACCGGCTGGTGAAGGAGCCGACGTAAGACACAAAGGCTGCCGCAAGGAGCACGTCCCCGCAGAGCGTCTTCTCCTGGGCTTCAAAGGACTTAATAGACTGACCCCAGCGGATCTTCTCCGACTAAAAGATAAGATGACTCAGATGTAACTGGAGGGTGAGCATCGCCTCCACACTGCTTAGGGTCCTTACCCTAGAGCACGGTTGAAGTCTATGTCCTCCTGCACAGTCGTTAGAAGAAACAAACCAAGTCTGGTTGGCGTGACAATCAGAAGTCTTTCGTGCGTCGGAAACCCACCACTCTGAAGGAGCTCTCGTACTCTCCTCAGGAGACTTTACTATAACACGACATTAGACCTCCCTGGATGCCCTAACTCGTTCATTGTGACTGAAGTCCTTCTTGAAAAGGCTGACACTCTCCTGTCCCTCTGGAAGTAGAAGACCAAGAGCTAGGCCAAGACCGAGTGATGTTAGTATTTTTAATGACAGCTTGGCTCTTCTCCACTCCTCCTGCTTTACAACAATAACAACACTGCTCTAGACACTTTTTTTTTTCTTAAAAAACATATTGGCTATGGGCTTATTAAAGAAAAAGGAAAATGACAAATGCCACTCAGGTTAGTGAATTACAGTCACTTCTAATTTAATGACTGAGTTCTGTTTCTACAACTAAGTAAATTGGTGGATAAGCAAGGAGCTTAAAGGTAGATGTCTAGTGGTATGTTTTGGCCCCACAGGATATATATTTTTCAATAGATATCACACAATACCACACGTATAAATGAAATACGTAGTCTTGTGTGATTGTTAATGTTTTATGTAATAAATAGTAACTGACTGTGGGAATAAGACAAAGACCAAGAAAGGGGATTCCCCGCGCTGGAGACCTGGTCTTAAGTCTGAGTGGTCATTAAACAGGTAGGTCATTAAGTGAGGAGCGGCTGTAAAACATAAAGCTTAAAGAGCCACCAATCCTGGATTCTATTAATTAAAGAACAGTGGTGGTAGTTCCTAGACTCAGGTTATTTTTCTAATGAAATCATTGGATCAGTGGCAGAACCTATACTCTATGTAAAAACATGGAAATTGGAAGGATTTTACTAGCCTTGAAGTCAATATAATCAAAGAACACTGTTGAAGTCCTTATATCTCTAGCTGTATGGCCATTTAAAATCTGATTTTCAGGTTAAATATGTGGAGCCCTTACTACCGGATTTGAATAAAATTGCAGTAAATATCTATGGATTGATTCAACTGTACGGTAGTTCACTTATTCACTTTGTTTCAAAGCAGGCTAAAAATGAACACAATAGTCTAAGCATATGCAAATGATCAGGTCTTGAGAAAAATAAGCACTTGGACAGTACAAGCAAAGAACCCTGCAGAATTTAGTTTTTCTCATGAAAGAAGAGTGACCATAGAAAACAAAAGTGATATATATCAGAGAGACTGAAATCCGAGTTGCCTGCAAAGTCATCATAACATCCACAACACTTAGGTCATGAAATTAGCAATTGATAATGGTTCTCAAAGCTGTTTTAAGGTAGTATCCTTGCTTTGCTTGATAAAGATCACTCCAAGTTAGCTACATAATTGAATACTAAGGAACTTCAACTCTCTACCCTCTTTATAGAATTCATTACTTTCCTTCCTTAGCTACAGACAATATATCCATTAATTTTGAAGAGAAATCTCTCATTTGTCTTCTCTCCATCTTTGTTGTCTTTGGTTAGTAAATGATAAACAATAACGTGCACCCACCTCATTCTCCAGAACAGCTTTGAAATTTGAAGATTTACTAAACACAGACTTATTGGCTACTGAAATCGTCAATAATTTCACTATACCACCCACACAACATAAATCATTACTGACAGTGGCTAACAAGGGTTTAAGAGTTGGAACATGTCCTGTAATAAATTTCTAGACAGTTAAAAATCACTATAATTTTATTCTAATGCATTATAGATTGCCTGTAATGTCATCCTGGCTGGGGTGACCCATTTCTAATTTTGAACAGCTGTTCAGCTCTGGAGTTAGTTAATGATTAAATATAAATTGCCTGATTTATTAGTCTGAATGGCTGAGCTTTCAGGTCAATGCTATATAGACAAAATCATCAGTCTTGATGCTTTTCAGAAGTTAACTGTCTCCTGTTCTAGTCAGAAAGAATTTATCCTCAAAGGAAAAGCTCTGACATCTTCAATTAATCCTTTAAAAAAAATACACACATACACACACACAAACGTTTTGCTGGTTAACACTATTCAATGTTTTTTCCTCTCCTCGTCCATACCAACTTGAGTAAGTAAAGCCTGTGGAAGACACTGCTGTGTGTTACTGTGTGTTAGAGACACATGGCAGACCCTGCTTTTCCCTTCATAAAACCTCCACTCTGTAACGACGATATCAGGGAAACAGTTTAATTAAATGACGATTAAATGACGCCGTTTCTTTCCCTCAGCAACCTTAGCAGCAGTAAACACTTCACACTGCTTAAATGCGAGAAGCTGTAAACACCACTGCCACCGGAAGTGGTGGAATTTCTCAACTGAACTAAGAAAAACCAATCTTCAAAGGACTCCCAGAATTTTAACATAAGAGGTACTCAAAGCTTGTTCATTCATTCATTCATTCAACAAATATCTATTGATGCCTCTGATGTGCCAGGGACAACTCCATATGCCTCGGATCAAGCAGTACAGAACACAGATGAAGTTCCTATTCTTGAGGATCTTACATGTGTGTGTGAGTGTGTGTAAGTGTGTGTGTCATGTGCTGATAAATGCTATGAAAAAACAATAAAGCAGAGGAAGAGCTCTTGAGTGGGATGTGGGGGTGTGTGCAGTGGGCATGTTCTTCTGTGAATGGAGATCAGAGAAAACCAGGTGATAAGAACTTTTAGCGGAGACCTGAAGGAAGTGAGGCAACCAGCGATGTCATTATTGGGGAAAATGTAAGCCACGAGGGGGAAAAAGGCAAAGGAATACAAGGCAGCAGGAAGAGCAAGGCCAGTGAAGATGGAGCAAGAGGGAAGGTGGTAGGAGTGGGGATAGGAGTGGGGACAGGTGACATCCAGAAGGCAGGATGTGTAGGTCCTGTAGGTCAGGGAGAGCCTTTGGGCTGTACTTTGAGTTAGACAATTCTGAGAGAAGGAAGACATGAATAGATAACTTTTAAAAATATCACTCAGTTGCAATGAAGGGAGTAGATTTTGAGGGGTCATGGTGGAGCCTAGGATACCCCAGAACAGAGACGCTGGTGGCCTGGGTCAGCGTGGTGGGGGTGAAGGTGAGGAGAATGCTGAGATTCTGAATGGGCTGGAAAGGAGAGCCAATACAATAAATACGCTGATGGACTGGACATGGGTTGTGAGAAAGAAAGCAAAAGTCAAGGCTGATTCCAAAGCCTTTTACCATCACAAGGGGAAGAACAGAATTTCTGAGATGGAATGGAGAGAGTGGATTTTGCAGAAGGAACTAGAGAGTTTTTGTACAATGAACTAAGAGTTTCAGAGGCATGGAGAGTTGAAATCTGTAGCCTGTTTGTAAACTAGGTGTTGAGAAGTTTACTCCTGTTGTAAGAAGTTAGGCTATCACTCAGTTCAGCCCATCCTAACACACATTTTCCCTCCTCTCTTGCTAAGAGAACTCTGATTTTGAATAGAATAGCAATGAGGTCAGCCCCACGAGGTGAACTTCACTGGCTAAGCCAATCACGATAACCCGTTTCCCACCTTCCAAACCTTCTTTACAGCGAGATGTGGTCAATCTAGTTCTGGCTAAAGCAACTGGCAGTCTGACAGAGGGGTTCCTAGGAAAACTTCAGTTTCTCTTATAAAAGGATAAAAGTCCAGCTGATACACATCAGCCTCTCTCTTGCCTGAATCTGAACACGTGTCAGCCACCTGTGACCCTGATGCAACATGCACGAGGGTGAATGACCACCTGCTAAGTAGAAGCAGAAGGGGACACAGAGGTTAGGTGTCTCATCACCACTTACTGACCACGGTCTACCCCTGGAAATGGTTTGGTAATATGTAAAAAATAAACACCCATTTGTTTAAGCCACTGTAAATAAACTTTTCTACCACCTTCAGCTAAATACACTTTTAGGAAGCACTTAAGTAATTGCTTTGTTAAGATTTAATCAATATATCATGAAATTCACCTTTTAAAGTACATGATTGAGTGGTTTTTTAGTATATTCATAGACTTGTAAAATCATCCCCATTATCTAATTTTAGAATGTTTTTCTCACACAAAAGATAAACTCTACGAATTAGTAGTCACTCCCGGCCCCACCACCCTGGCAACCGCTCACCTACTTTCTGTCTCTACAGAATCACCCACTCTGGACATTCCGTATATATGGGATCATACAGTATGTGGCCTTTTGTGTTTGTCTTCATTCACTTAGTATGATATTTTCAAGGGTCATCCATGTTGTAGCATGTATCAGTACTTCAGTCCTTTTTAAGGTCAATACTACATTGTGTGAATGTATTACATAAAATCGTTGACTTACTGAGGTCAAGGGCTATGTGTTCTTCCACCACTCAAACAGGAAAGTTAAGAATTTTCTGTAAAATTGGAAAAACCTTAATCTTTAAATTTAATGGAGTAATAACATTAGCAAGTCAGTCACCTCCGAAAAGACATCACAGAAGAAAAAAAAATCAAGTAGGCTTAGCTTAAAAGCAATTTTCTGATGGTAGAATTCAACTGTAAATGTGGATTAAAAGATGCAGATAATAGTTCACCACCACAGTTATCTAGCTGCCATCCTGAGTTTATAACATATCTAGGAAAACCAGTGAGCTCATGGCTATTTATTAATACTAAAAAACACAGAAATCGGTAGACACTTCTTACTTGGGGTAGGCTAGAACTACAATTTGAACAATGGCAATGATTAAAATATTCTCTTTGTTGCTGATTCCATGTCTATTCACTGTTATTGACAGCAAATAAAGATAAAATCCAAAAAATCTGATCTGAATATTTTAGTGAAAATTTCGGAAGAAAAGGTTAACTTGCCTCAAGTTCCTTGACAAGTCTATTAGCCAGTTCAATGGTTTTGTTTGTTTGGTTCACCTCTTCTTGACATTGAACTTTCTTGGCGATTGCTTTTTCAAATGAAGCTGTGAGTCTGCTCAGATTTCGATCCAGATCCTAAATAAGAGTGAAAATTAACTTTTGAGCCATTTTTAAGATGAAATAGAAGTATATCACCTTAAAACATCTACTACCTTAAGGTAAATGGAACCAACCTTTGTCCCTCCTTTGACCTGTGCCCCTGCAGCATACGTATGTTAGGGAAGGAGAAGAGGACAGAGTGGCCATAAATGCATCAGTGCCATTGTAGACTGCCAGCTCACTGCGCAGTGTCCCCGCCTCCCTTCTGCACTGGACAGAGGGCAGTCAGCGACTGGGGTGGACGTGCCCCGCAGACTCAAACACACTCTGGGCGCACTGTTCCCTCTCTTGTGCCTAAGCCTCATCCTCTAGCATCAGCGTTTTTAATGACAAGGGTCATTTTTTTGGCTTCCTACCTACTGACCCTACACTTCCTACTTGGTTTATTATTCAGGCAATGAAGAAGGGTGTTCACGATTGAGCCCCTTCAGACCTCAGCAACCTGCCCCAGTTTGGCCAGTAGATCTCTTCTTCTGGAAACTCGGGCTTGAAAACTCAGAGGTATGTCACTCTCCTTGGCATCAAAAGACGTGGGGAAATGTGCCAATTTCGGAAGACCTCATTTAGAGTGGGGTCATCTTCCACCAGGAGCACAGGACAGCAGGGGGAACCACTCCAGAGAAAGAGAAAGGATGAAACGGAAGCAGGAGCAGAAGTCCACAACCCCAGAGAGACAACAAAAGACGTTCATGGCAGCTTCCTATTTCCTGGACTGCCTGCGCACTACACTAAGACTGTCACACATTTTTCCTCAGAGTTCCATGAGTCATCCTGGTCTCCTTTTTGGCTTAAGGGTTTCTAAGTGTGTTTCTATTACTAATGACCAAAAATGCCTTGACTAAGTTATGAAATACTTGGGAGACTCCTTATTACAGCATGTTGCTACTTGCAAGTTCTAACAACCCTAAATAAGAGTTGTAACGTTGCCTCTATAAATACGTGCAAAGTTCCAAGAGACTTGATCAAGCACCTGTAAGTTCTGGAGTCAGACGTCTGAGTTCCTAGCTGGACCAGCCAGGCAGCAGCACCAAGGTGGGTGGCTTACTTCACCTCTCATTATGCCTCACTTTCATCACCTCCAAAATGGAAATTATATTGTTACCCAATTCATAAGGAATGACCTAATATACCTAGAACTAAGGTATAAAATGACATAGCAGCTCTTTTTATAAAGTTGAGGAGGAAAGCTGGGTATTGGGAGACCAGTCTCTTCCATTGGTTTCTCTGCCTCTTGTGAACAGACAGGGACAGCTTTTGTTCTCACCATCTTTCCCAAGACAGGCACATAGCAAAGTGGCTTGGAAGACAGAGACAGTGTTTCTCTTGAGGCCAAAAACAGATTGGTTTCCTGGCCAGAATAATAAAGATAGGTTTTCCTCTGGGACAAAGACTGGGCAGGTTCACTTATACTCCTCTTTATACTGGGAATTTCCTAAGTTTGGGATTTCTCAGCTGTGACGAAAACCCACCATGTACAACATCAGCTGGTCTACTGGGCATCATTCCCAGGAAAACTGGGGGTGCAGAGGAACTATGGAAGTATGAAGCTTGTGCTGCATGCTGTGCGGTGAGCAATAAAGTCCTTTGGTCTCTGATCCATGAGTCTCGGGTCTTCTGCCAGCATCTATGAAATGGTGCTAACTTGCTAGCCTGCAAGTAGGGTAAGATCTTGGTCCCTTTACATTTCTTGATGGGCCCTGGCCTCTCAGGTTCTAAGAGTAAATGGAGTGAAGAAGGGACTTACCTGATGGACCCAGCCCAACTCAAACCAATAGTTCTCAAACTTGAGTATGCATCAGAACCACCTGCAGGGCTTGATACTCCCAGATCCCCCTCCAGAACTTCTCATTCAGGAGGACTAGGGAAGGGTCTGGGAGTCTGCATTTCTAACAAGTTCCCAAGGGACACTGCTGCTGCTGCCGGTCTAGGGAATGACTGCCCTGAAGAGACTGGATTTGGATTTTCTTCAAAGCCACCCATCGTTCCTGTTATGTTGGAAGACAGGATGGCCTTTTTTTTTGTACCAGCTCAGCAATTCTTTCCCCCGCTCAACCTTCACTACAAGGCCATCTTCTAGTCTGAAACTAGAAACAAGGACTTGAAAGAATGAACAGAGGCATGAACACTGTGTGAGTGGACCTCCACCATGGCACATTGGGTATGAGACACATCACCACTTTTCTAGGCAAAACGGCAACAGGAGGCCCAAGACCAGAAGCAAGAGTAGCACAGGAGGGGAATTCTCTCTTGGCAAGGGGGTCAAGAGAACCTGTATTTTGCAAACCCATTTCAATCATCACTGTCTTCTCTGCTCTGTGTTTGCAAAGTTCTAAAGCTTACTGGTACGTGAACCTCTGCTTACACTGGGAATCTCTGAAAACAACTGACGTGAACAATTCTTTGCAGCGAGTGGCAGGGTGTGTCCAAAGGATTACTAAATCTGCAGTCACAGAAAGTCTTAACTTTTAGGTCATATGTGGCTGTCTCGGGCATCCTACTCACTTTTTCTATGGACATTAAATTGCTTCTAATATTTACATAAAGCCACTAACAACATAGGCAACATCTCCCTAAAGGCTGTAGTCAAGTTGGCAGTGACCGTTTTGACAAACGAAAAAGTTAACTTTTATAAAATGAATATGTATCTCCTAAATTTGTCTAAATCAGCTGTTGGTGACTTGGCTTTCTTTGACCAGGTACTTACTGAACAGTACGCTTGGTGCTGTACTAGGAGTACATGCTGATTGGACACAAAGGAGAGGATAAGTCAAGTCTCCTGGGCAGAGGGTGATGGTCAGGAAGGGCTATGAGAGGAAGCAGTCTTGAAAGGAGGTGTGACTTATTGTAAGAGGTGATGAAATGTTCTATACCTTAAGGGGAAAGCTTTGGAGTTATTACCTATCTTGTCAAAAGAATTATCATAGAAAGATACCTTACAATTACTGAAGAGTAAAATGAGAGCACAATTGCATCCCTTCCTGGTACGTGTGAGGAGTCAATGCCTTGGGCTCTGCTCTGGAATGAAAATCTGACGCTTCTGTTTTCGAGACCCTGCCCTGAAATCCCATAGGGACCCTCTATTGCTCTTTTTTGCCACATTAACAGGTAGTGGTCCCAGATACAAGGAGGTCTAGTTCAAGTCCTGCTCTATAAGAAGCTGGCCTTGGGAGTCCAGGCTGCTGTGGTTGCTGAGTTCACCCGCTCAGGCCCCCCTGGCAAGGTTGACCGTGGGGTGGGAACATCCTCCCTGAGGTCTGCCCTCATCTCCCCTCATTCCTCAGTCTTCACACTCCCATGGGACAATCTCTCTACACACATGATCTTCCCACCAACAACTCCCAAATCAACATTCCTGAGCCAGACTTCTCTCAAACTGCAGTTCTGATCCCTGAACACCTAACACGTGGGTTTGCTACACAGAGTGGGAACTACCAGCTCTGTGTACCGCCCAACAAAGAGCAGCTCGGTACAGCGGGTGGGCAGTAACAGATTCCAGCTAGTTTTAGGTGAAGGAAATGTACCGGAAGGAAATGGGGTGGTGTGGGGGGCGGTTAGGAGGAAAGGCAGACAACAAGGCACAGACACCCAGGAGCTGAGCTGGGAGCAGGCACCACTTGAAAGTTTCTCCTGGGCCCTGTCCCTGGAATGCATGAACTCTGTTTTCAGTCTTTTTATTCTTTTGCTCATGATTCAAATTTTGGAGATGGGGGGAGGGTCGACTTGGCACAGCTTGGATAATATATCTAGCCTTCAGCTAGAAGAGAAAGGGTGCCCCCGGTAAAAGCCCCAGCTGAGTATCCAAGGAGAAAAGGTAATTCCCTGGATATAAATCTGGATTCTGGGTGGCCCAAATATCGTAAATGCCCATCTTGACAGGTAGCTGTTAGTACCACTACTTCACAGATACGAACCGGAAGCTCTGAGAGTTCCCCACGTTGCCAGGGCTGTGCAGCCTCCTCACTCTGATTTCACTGCTCCGCGCGGCCGCATCTCCACTCTGTATTCCTCCTCTCTGTATTCCTCCTCTCTGTGCATCCCACCAGCCAGCCCTGCATCCACCTCACTCTCTCCATCGTGGCAGCTCCTGCAATAGCTGAGGCCCTAACAGGACGCACTGCAGTGCCTTCTAACTGGTCTTTCTGCCTCTAGACTCTTCTCTCCCTCCAGCTTCCATTGGCCTCCTGAAAAGCTAGTTTGCTTTTATTTTTATTTTTTTAATGTGTGTAGTTCCCTGGCTGGGAATCGAACCCAGGTCGCAGCATCGACAGCTCTGAAGCCTAGCCACTACAGCACCAGGGAACTCCCTCTGAAAAGCTATTTGATCATGTCATTACCTATTAAAATCTCTCAATATCACTAGTCACGTAAAATTTAAATTCTGCAGCATAAAAGGCAAAGAAAGCCTCTGCTCATCTTTGCAAGTTCACCCTTCGTTACTTCCTGCTGTTGCTGACCTTCCCCCTAAACACTCACCTTAGGGCTCTAGCCTACAAAGACTCTTCAAGTACCCCAGCTGCTTTCCCGTCTTCTTCATCCTTCATGAGGAATACGTCTCCCAATCTAGTTGTCCCAGTGACTTCTGAAGCTTGTGTCAAGTACACCTTCATTATGAAACTGTCTCTAATTTCTCCAGGCTCGGTACTTTCATTGGCGCTCCTGTGACATTCTATATATACTTATAGCACTGAACTATGCATTTGTAAAAACAGCAGTGACGATAATATACGTGGCTAATATTCTCTAAGCACTTAACTGTGTGCCAGGTACCAGGCTTAAGTTCTTAATATGAATTACTCTCATTTAATCCCCACAGTCCTACAAGAAGTGGATGCTATTATATACTTATTTCATAGGTGAGGAGACAGAGGCTCAGAGAGGTCCAAGAACTTATGCAGGATGAAACAGCAGTTAGTGGAGCCAGAATGTAGACCCAGGCAGTCTGGCTCCAGAATCCCTGCTTTTTCTCACTGTGGGTTACACTCGTCCTTCTCCTACCAGACCATGAAAGTTTCACAGGCGCAGAAACCATGGAAGTTTCCACTTCTCCAGTTCAGTGTCTAGCATATAGCAGATAAAGGACATCTACTAAAGAAGTATGTAAATGAAGGCATTAATGAAAGATTGAATTCCTCTCTGTTTGGAAGGGCTTAGGCGAGGTCCCCTTAGAAGGGGGGCCCTAAGGAAGCAGGCAGCAACTCACCTCAAGCTTTTTCCTGATAGCTTCTAGTTTTTCAGTAGCTGCAGCCAGTTCTAAGTTTGCTTGGGCTAATGCTTGGCGCTTTGGCTCCACGTCACAATAAACCTGAAAATCCATATGAGATTTAATTCATGAGGTAATAAAGGTGCAAAGAGGACAAGTAATCACTCAATCCTACGTTTGCTGAAAGCTTTAATAATTAAATTCTCTAATTCACCTAGGAATTGGTTGTTTATTTCTTAGCAATGGTACTACCTAATGGCACAGCAAAAACCCACAAAGCCTTCCAAGTTCTGTTTGTCCATTATGTACTCATTTATTCTGAACATTAAAGTTAAAAGTACTTGCATTAGATGCTATATATGTCAAACACCATTAAGACACTAAAATTAGTTTACCACAAAATCTAGAGATAATTCTATCACTAGAAATCGCCGTGTGCAGGAACTGTAACTAAAGTTGGGATCCAGTCTTGACTGTAAGGCAGAACCCAGAAAGGAAAGCAGAAGATATCCGCACACAGTATTAATCATACTTTCACTTTCTTCCCTAAGTTCCCTGGCCACCTTAAGCATGTGTTATTTGAATGGGTGGTTGGAGAATTCAGGTGGATCAACTTTTCTCCTGTTGGAGAGAAAGGAAGGAGATGAAATTTTATATCCTATTTTATAGCAAAACAACCCAGAAAGCAGCCGCAGTACAGCTCCAATGCTCATCTCCTCACTTACGACACAAAAGGGAGCACAGCAGTCAGCAGCTTATCCTGGAGAGAGGCCAGAGATGAAGTACAACCTAATCTCTTTCTCTGTATGGCAGTGGCATTCAGCCTCTTGGTTTCCCTCGGCCACCACGTTGGAAGATGAATTGACTTGGGCCACAAATAAAATACACTAACACTAACGACAGCTGATGGGCTAAAAAAAAAAAAAACTTCACCAAGAAACTCATAATGTTTTAAGAATTTGTGTTGGGCCACATCCAAAGCCGTCTGGAGCTGCAGGCTGGACATGCCTGCTGTACAGGCTTCCACTAAAGAGAGAGGAGTTTGTCAGAACCCCCTTCCTGTGGGTCCCCAGCATCAACGACACAGCCTGGTTTTATGAAACTCATTCTGGGAATGACTCTGACTATACTTAGCATTTCCTCAGTAATTCCATTTTTAAACATAACATACAGCCTTCGAAGACAAAAATGAGGCAGTCTGTCAGAGTTAAGGGTGAGCCATTGTTTCTGTTTTACATCCAGTACTCTGCCAAAGGCTTGGAGCATTGGTGGCGGATAATTAGAATGTGATAAATAAATAACTAAATGAAATGATCATCGATCGCTATACTGCCTGAAGTACATACGTTAGATGCAACACATACAGGTAAAAATCTATTTGTCATTAAAACACTAAAGCAAAAAAAGAGGTTCTTCCTCATCTCAGGAAGTCTACACTAAAGGTGGTATGAATTTTTCTTTGAGAGCAGGAATTAAGTTTAATTAAATATGAATTCGGACTTGCAGTAGTTCCAAATCAACATGAAATTAGTAATTTAACATAAATAAATATAACTAATGTATGCAACAAGTTTTCTTCTAATCAAATGAACTGCTGCTGTTTGATCTAAAATAGCTAATCATTCTACCCTGAAAAATGATAGTTTCCTGTATGGAATTCTATATAATCTGACACTTTCATGTCTCATTCTTAGAACTTTATCTTATCCAGATAATTAAATATCAAATCACTTTACATTTATGATGACCTAAAAATTAAGATATTTCTAGGTCTTTGTGAACAACACTTATAAAACATCTCATTATAACTGATACCTCATAGAATTTAACGATGTTGATGACCCAGGCACAGAGTCCAGCTGCTGCAAAAGATTTGGTCCGAATCAGGTTTGGATTGAACTCCGGGTCTTTCAAATACTGTTCATTCACCACTTTTAGACAGTTCTCTGGAATGTGCTCTTTGTCATAGTTAATTAACGCTTGCAAAAAATCATCAACCTGTAAAGTGAAAAGACTTATTGCAATGAACCCAGTTTGGCTGCAGAGAAAATTCCAAGATCAAAAGTTAAAATCAGCTTTTAGGACTCACATGACAAAGGCAAAATTGGCAAGCTGCAGTTACCCTACTCTTCGACTTTTTCAGGTTTTAACGCATGAAGTTAGAATTAGCAATGGACACTTTTAAAATCTCTTCTACCCCAGGGTAAAATATTCAGTCCCTACACAGGAGGCATTCACATTTTGAAGAAAAGAAAGGCAGAAATGAAAAAAATAAAAACCACATACTCAAAAGCCCCTTTGCTGCACCTTCTTGTACATTAGTAACATTTTTTCCAACATAAAAAATCCATGTAATTTTCTTCCTCCTACACTTAACTGCTTTCATAATTTTGCAAATAATTAGCAACCTTCTAACTGCTGCTGGTTCTGACTTAGGTATGCTGTAACCCCAAGCTAATTTCCAACTTGGCAAATGAAGAATCTAACTTGGCACACAAAAATTCTAAGTCTGAAAAACACACAGCACATTACGCTCAGGGAATATAAACATGATTTCTATTTGAGCATCTTTTGCTATCAAGTATAACTACAGTACTGAAAACGGAAGCTGGGGTCTTCATCTCGCCTGCTGTTTGATACCTTTCCCATGAAGACTTTAGCTGCTTTCCAACTCCGGTCTTTTGGGACTCTGCCCCGGGGAGCCAGGAGGACCATCACGGCTGCAGTCACGTTGATAACCGCATTTGGAGGGTTGGGGAAGGCTTTCAGCTCTGTGAGATTGACCTGAAGAAAAAGCATACAGACACTCAAGACCAATGGAAGGCAAGAATAGCTGCGAAGTAGGCAAGCTGGTCTTCAGTGGCCTCTTAACTGTCCTTTTCACACCAGTCTTGGTTTGGTACTGCTTTGCCTCCTACCCAGGATTCACCTTGAGACCCCGAGAATTTCAGTTCTCACCGGGCACTTTTCTGGTAGAAACATCACTGCCCCTTTCCACCAGCAAGAAAAATGATCCATCTGGTATACCAGTCCTGCAGAGCCCTGCTCACTGAGTCAGGAAATTTTATAAACATGTAAGTTTTAAGGTTTTCATGGGTTTTATCCCATCTATATAACATACCTGCATTATAACCAAGTTGTCCCAGAAACATAATCCCTTAGTTTAGTGTTACTTAGTTATGTTTTTCTGCTTTACATGCACAAGAAACACCTTCCATTATACTACGATGACTCCCCATTCAAAGGCCCATATAGGCTGAACCCACTTTCTGCACTACTCCTTAACCTCTTCATATCGGACACTGGATTTACCCAACAGATGGTATCAATGGTATAAATTACAAGTATCAGGGTAAATAGCATGGGACACTGGTGTCTATAAGAAGTACATATGGGTTCATAATATATGATTTAGATAAATAAATGCCTCCTGTAATATTTCATGAGCTACGTAATACACTCATATCAAATGCTGAACCTGATTCTACTCCATTACCATAAACTGTCCACTGATTTGGGAAATGACTGCAAAGAACACAAAGGGTGTGAAAATAAGAGCAAAAGCAGACTTAAAATACGCTGCTAATAACAGAGCTGGCTGACCCGGACTCTTCTGCATCTATAAATACCACCATCATTTATAAATACACTCAGCTTTGTATTTAAGTGACACATATTTTGTCTGGGTAAATAACAACATAGTCACAGAAAAAGCTGCCAGTGTAGAGAAGTACAAAGATGAACATAAATAGTCCATGGGTCAGAAATAAGGAAGAAAATACAAAATTTCATTACTCGGAGATAATCAGTTACTATTACCTTTTATTTTTTCCAATTTTTTAAAAAAATTTTTTATGCATGCACATTCTTACCCCAAAAAATAGTCACATACCTACAAGGCCAATTTTATAGTCTGCTTTACTCACTTAATAGAAACATTTTCTCATGTTGCTAACTAGTATTCAATAATATCATTTTAATGGTAGCAGAGTATTTGACTGAATAATCTTGGATCATGGCATACTCAATATTTTTCAGTTTTATTGTATTTTCAGCAATACTATAAGAAAATCTATGCAGATAACTCTTTGCTCACTATCAAAATTATCTTCTCCTAAAAAATACTTAGAAAGAGGAACTGAACATGTCTTTGAAGAGCAGTGAAAGTCAGGATCCTTTAGTGTTTCAAGTTCAATCTTTAGAACTTCAGGCCTGGTGATTCCCTGGGATTCTCCCCTGAGGCCCAGTGAATTCCAGAACAAGACTAGCTGCCGGCCCTCCACATAACATCGCCCACAATTCCATTTTCCCTGATACAACCCTTCCAACCATCATAGATGATTTTCTCTTATGGAAATTCAAACACTCAGTGAGGTTTGAGGACCAACGTGAATGGAGGAAAATGCTCTGGGCCAAACCCACTGGTCTTTGCACCAGCGTCTGTCTTTACTGCTACTTTTTCTATCCAGAGGAAACACAGAGTTCCCTATTTAGGTCTTACAGTGACACATAACAGGAACAACTGGACAGGGGTCAAGTCCAGCTGCTGAGAACAGAACTGCCTTCATGACAGCGTACATCCCACAGTGTTGGGAGTTTTCAAAAGGAGACTGCTGACTGAAGGTGGGAGAACAGACTCCTGGGGGGGCACGAGATCTGAACTATAATGATGAAGAACCTCACAGGTTTGTTTCAACTTAAATGGATCTTTAAAAAACAAAGTTTGTTTGTGTGTTTTGTTTTTTTTTTTTTTGATTGCATGGACTTTACTCTTAGTTCAGTTATTCAAGCTCTAAAAACTGTAACTATTATCTTGAGGAAGCCTGTCAACCCAGTGGGCATCTTTACCCTGTTGAGTGTGTCGAGTGCTGCTGTCGCAGCCACCAGCGCAGGCTCCGCCTTCAGTAAGTCAGCCTCACACTCCTTCTGCTTCTGGGACACTTCAGTCTGAATGGCTGTCACCTAATCAGAGAGGGAAAGCACACAAACCCACAGACACAAATTATATCATCTTAGATACCTCTGTTGAAAAATGTAGGCTGAGTTCAATAATTCCTTTGTGTACATTTTCAATCCATGAGGATTTTGTCTGAAGGGTGATTTCCCTTTAGGCACACTGTTTATACAAAGCTTGGTATATGAGGGCTGTCTGGGAAAAAATCAAGCATAAATGCCTCTATGTTTCATATTATAGGGCTGGATACTTCTCCAGACAGCCCTCATGTGCACAAAATACACAATGACAAAAGCCAGCACAAATGGGCTCAAATATCAAAATGCTCCAAGAAGGGCTTTGACTAATTTCACTATAAGGTGCCACTAACAAGAAAGGCAACATTAAGTGATTCCTCTGTCCTTCAATTTTCTTTTTCGGAGTCTTGGACCAGTGAAAATACAGGCTGGCTCAGTAACCTCGACCATGAAATATTCTTGATAGAATCCCCTAAGTTTTGCTAACATTGGCCTAAAAGCCACATTGGCTCTTCTTTTGGAATAGAAGTGAAGCTTTCTTGTTCAGCTGGCCAGAGGTACTGTTGTATGCTGTGCATGCTTGACCATAGATAGAATTTTTATAGACTAATTACTGGTTTCTCGAAAGACCTGCTAAGAAAATACAGCTGCAATAGTCCTGTTCTGTCTTTGGCAATGGACCAATGACATTGATGTCCATTCCACTGTTGAGTGTCCAGTGGCAGTCTTCACATGTTAAAGAGGGCACTGTATTAGCTGCGTGCCACAAACACACACAGAATGAATATAGGTAGGCTGACCAGATGTACGGTCATCCTAGTGACGCCATGAATTAAGCCCAGTGAGACTCGGCTGACCAGATGTACCATTTGAAATGGGACAGTACCACTGTTTTGTGTCCTGTTTAAAACGGTACATCTGGTCAGCCTAAATTCAGGGAAACAATGCCGGTGAAATTGAACCAGATCAAAATGAGAAGCTTTGAAGATGTTATCCTCCTCCTTTTAGGACACCTACAGCATTTGAATGGCCAGGCAGAGTACATTTTTAGTCCTCCAAAGACATCTGAATTTCAAAGCTGTGTCAATGGGCACCAAGATGCAGTCACCACGGGGATGGTTCCTACGGTGATGGTGATGTGTGGAATGTAAAGTGTGAACAAAAGTGCATTTCTTCACATGGGTGGGAATGAACCGGTTTAAGTATACCATAAAATTAAACACTGCTCACAAATTATGTTGTCTACTACAGCTTCATTAGCAGTCATTACCCTTGTCCTGCTTAACCGTTGTTTTGCTGTACACTACACCTTTTATGAACATGAGTGCTTCAGGGTGGATATGTGACCTCTTGCCATGACATACAAGTGCTCAGCTACCACTGGTGTAAATAAGAAAAACTCTGCATGCTGACTGAGAATGCCCCCAAACCACAGCCCTCAACACCGCCAGGAACAGACCATGAAAATTCGAAGAGTATTACATTCTGAGGGTGTCGAGAATACCATTACAGATGAGAGAGAGAATGTATTTGGGTGAAGTGAGTTACTATCCCAGGTTGATTTGCTTTCCAGAATGGATCTATAAATGCTTTTAGTTACGATTTATAATAGCGCCATTTTAAATAAGACTCAGGATCATAGATTTTTAGTACTAGAAGAAGCCTGAAGGAGTATTTCTTTAAGTGCTACTTCTATGAGATTGGGAGTTGCTACCCTCCTCCTCCTGACTCCTTTTCTGTGAATGGGGTATTATCCCTTTGGGTAATTTTTATAAGCAGAACAGGCTTGAACATTATATAAATAAAAATCCACAACTACAAATTAAAAAAAAAAAGATTCTAGGTTGGTCAACTGATTTCTCATTCCCAATACCCCTCGCATTAAGGCGCGATGATACTAGAGCAGTGAGGGAGCTGTGCATCTTAGTGACTTGGGAAACCTCAGTGCGCAATTCCCTGTGCCCCGTGGCTTCTGGGTACTGGTCAGCAATGCTCAACCTGGAGAAGGGAGAGGGGCCACAGAGACCCCTTAGAGTGGGTTTTCCTTCCCCTTTACCACTGTTTGTTAAAGCAGAGATTTGGAGACAGTCCTATTCTTGGGTACCCGAGGACATTGGTGCCCTTTGTTAGTGAAAAGCTTCCTGCAGATGATTCATAACATTTAGTGGTGGCCACAGGGAGATAATGGAAGTCGCAGTAACTGCTTGTTATGGGCTGAATTGTCATGTGTTCACCCAAAATTCAAGTTAAAGCTCTAACCTCAGGACCTCAGAAGGTGATGCATTTGGAGACAGGGCCTTTAAAAGGTGATTAAGGTAAAATGAGCCTGTTGGGGTGGACCCCAGTCCGATCTAATTGGTACCCGTATAACAGGAGGGAACATGGACACATAAAGAGGCACCCAGGACTGTGTGCACGGAGGACAGAGCATGGGAGGACACAGAGAAAGTAACCATCTGCAAGCCAAGGAAAGAGGCCTCTCCTTGAGGAGAAACCAAACCTGCCAACAACTTGGACTTGGACTTGATCCTCCAGAATTGTGAGAAAATATTATTTGTGTTGTTTAAGCCTCCCGGTCTGTGGAATTTTGTTATGAAAGCCCTAGCAAACTAATAAACTGCTTTTAAACTGCCTCCAGACCATATGAAATTCCTGACAGGCCTCCAAAATCCAGCTCCACCTACATGTGGAAAAGAAACTCATATAAAAACTGAATACCCTTTAAAATCAAGAGAGATTACATTAGCTTTGATAGGTTGAAAGTACTTTCACTCATGAAGATAACACTTTGCTCAACAAAGAAAGCTGTTTGAAAGGGATCAGAGGCTCCTTAGACTTCAGAGCTGGTAAGTCAAAGCTGGAAGAACGAATTTGCACAGGCTAATGGTGCTGCATTACCTGAAGCCCCCGCTGGCTACGCCAGTGGTTTGAATGACCCTTGATTATTTCATGAATTCGAAGCAACAATTTCAACCTGCTTCTCTACATGAGTTGTCAAGATGCAGAGCAAGGCAGTGTTTAAACCCCAATATTTATGTAGTCATATTAAATGTGGCAATGTACTTTTATTACTTTTTCATTACTGCTCACGTACTAATCCTTGAGACCCTAATTTCATAGGGTCACACAGAACCTAGCACTTTGCTGAGCACGTGACAAACGTGAGCCCATAAAACATACACCATGTTGATTAATTCCTTGTCTCTACGTGGTGTAACGAAAAATAGAGCTTCTGTCCAAGACCACCCAATATCAAATAGTTCCTCCCACCACTGAATCTATTTGATTTTCATCAGAGCCCTTATCATTAACTCAGAAGGCCTTGTCTATCAACGTGTCACATGTCTCTCCCATCAGTCTTTTCCATGACAGTGTAAGTTACATGAGGGCACCTTGTATATTATATATCCTCAAGAGCTTAGACAGTGGTGCCAGGCCAAAAATGAGGTGCTCAGTTAATATTTGTTATTTATAGTTAAATTAAGCCTCATGGATAAAATTAAAATATCTATAAAGATGACATATAAAAGTAGTAAGTTTTTTTTTTCTTTTAAATATTTGAAGAACTTCACAAAACAACCTATCAGATGAGTTCTAATTTGCTAAAACATTTTTATCCCTTTGGGAGAATAATTTTGCCTTAGGAATTCACATGTAAATATGCAAAAGTATCTATAGAGCACTTGGTTTAAGATCTTGAGAAGATATCCATAGAAATGGGTTATGATATAATAATTCCCGGAACATCCCATGTGTAATGTTTGTGTAATACCTGAAAAATATTCTCTGGGTAGAAGTAGCTTATGATAATCCCAGCATGTGTGATATCTAATTGCTTAATATAATAATATACTCTTGAAGACATCTTCCACTTACTTGAAACTCAATGGAAACACTTACTACCAGAATTAGGAACTATATTCCTATTGGCCATACCAAATGTGCCTTATATGTCATTTCAAAATAGGTTATTGTTTTTAAAAATGTATATTTAAAGATTTGATTTTCAATATAATTTTCAAGTCTTTAGTGTACAAGCTAAAGGCAAATATGCTCAATACATATTAGAAAAAAAGAAAAACAACTCAATTGTCTATGAACGAGTGGTAACACGACTGAAAAAACTCAAGTATTTTCCGGTATCATAAAATGCAAGGGTAATGGCAGAATGGCTACTGATTCGATGCTTATGAGAATGTTAGTAATTTACAATTTTTATACCTGATTATAAAATTTTGTCTAAAATAGAGAATTTACCTTACACATATATGCTCATTCAACTTTTAAACAAATATTTACTGATCAGTATGTTTATTGTGTTGTACCTTTTGAGAATTCCGATAAAGAAAGAAAGAAACCCCTTCTATTTGAAGCTGAAGTTCTGGCAAAAGACCAAGAGCAAAGAACTTACATTTGCTTCAGAATTGCTGGAAACCTGAGCACAAAGAAAGCAGAACTTATATAATCTTAAAAGTAATCGTTTCCAACAAGAAAACATAATACAGAATGCTGGGGTCTCAGCTGAATCCAAAAGAACAAATTTAGCTTAGGATTTAATAATAAACTTTGGTTATTACTAAAAGGCAGAATTTGAAAACCATCTTGCAAAGTGACAGAATGGGCTTTGTTAACAATTGAGTTGTTCAATTTGCCTAAAAACTGAAAGCCTGTGGAAGCCTCAGAGGTGACTTCATGACCTTTACTGTATTACAAATAGGCCTGATGTGCCAGATCCACATCCATTATATGCTTGAATGAGCTCAGTGTTTATTGTTCTCTCATATCATTAAAAGAGCTAAGAGGTTGGGAAAATGCATAATGTAAAGAAAGGTCAAGTGGTAATCACGGTGTGAAATGCTGTTACATGTGTAACTATAATAATTCTTTAGGTTTCATGCTCCCTGGAGAGGAAGTTGTTCAAAATTGTTCACCTACAAAGGTTTATTTTTGTACTAAATTTAGCTCCGCACTCTGAGCGGTCGAATTAGCCTGACCTTTCGCTCCTCGGCGTCTGCGATGGCCTTTTCCCGGCTCACTTTCTCGGTCTGAAGTCCGATCTTGGTGATCAGAGCTTCGGCATCTTGATTTCTCAGTTGCAGTTCGGCTTCCTGAGAGGCGAGCCTGGCTTTTAGCTCTCCCACCTGAAGGAAAAGTCAATACTTTGAAGTAACTTGCATTGGCAATAATAGATATCAGACACAGCTTAGTTTTCAAAACGGATCCTGAGGATCTCTAGCTGTTTGCATCTCCATTTCTGCCCGGAGTTGACTTTAGTCCAATGTGCAAAAAAGCAACCCCCCCTTTTTTTTTCCATATAGAAATAAACAGAAACATGTTTTCCAATAGTTGGGTGGAAAATATCATTAATTTATGTCAGGACCAACTTGAAGTTTATCTTCTCAACTCGTATTGTGCAGTCAGGGAAGCACCAACAGCGGTCCCCAGGTGACCTGCATCTCTGCTCTTTAGGTCCTGTGCAGCTCAGGCTTAACTCAGCAGGAGTGGCGGGAAGACAGCTTCGTGACAAGCTGGAAGGACTGTGCCTTCATTCTCCAAAAGAAAATGGCTAGAGGCTTCAGAAGGTGAAGACATCAACACTCCTTCGCTGGTATCACTTTACTTAGTTGCTTATTCTCATTAAAATGCCCACGTGCAGGTCTCACCTCTTTCCACAAAACAAGAAACAGTCCTCCTGACATTTTTCATATCATACAACATTTACCTTAATAGAGCAGACACTCATCTAACCAGCACCCAAGGGGATGGGGATGTGTCGGATATGTGTAAGTAGACTTTCAGCTAACCGGCACCCACACCGGATAAACGCAGTATTATTTACTTGATTTTTTTTTCTGGTTGCTTGAATTCTCCGGTTAATGGAGAGTTTACTGTACCTATCACACCTTAAGTGTCTCGTGGTCAGAAGCCCAGGGAGTACCTCACATGAGGATTCCTCCTGGGCTGGGGGTGGGGGAGAGGCACTAAATCATGTCGCTCAGCTCTTGTGGCACTCAGTCTTTCTGAGGCCTCAACAAATCCCTCCGCTCAGAAGAATGACTCTGCCCACTGTTTAAGTGGGGGTTTTGTGGGGTTCAGAAGGTACCACGGGGTTCCTAAGTTTGAGGATCATGTGAAGAAAAGAAGTGAAATGCCAGGGAGGAAAACGGGCCTCAGCTCTCAGAAACATGTGAAAATAGCTTTATACGTCATAATAATTAACTCTTCGTTCCACTTCCTTTCCAGAAGTATAAATATTACTATATTTTTTAAATGATAGAAGCAAAAATCACACCATTTATTTTGACTCAATTGCTAAAGGCACTTCGGTGGCTTCACTTTGTGCAACGACCCCCATTACCATATCCGAGGGCTCTGGGAACCCCCATTTCAATTGTTTATTTACACTGTACCTAACAGGAGTGACAACCACGAGCATGCTACCTGTACTAGTTCAGCTTAAGCCAAGACGGACTTTGTAGCGTATGAACTCAGGGTGACACTGCACGGTGACGTGCGCTTGCTTCCCTCTTGGGAAACTAATCGCACGGTAGGCCATCACCAAAAGACTCATCCGAGAGACAAGGAAAAAACTGTTATTTCAAGCCCTAATGTCAGTTTCTAAGGAGGTTGTTAGGTCTGAAACATGCAAAATGACTCAAGCCCTAGCAATGAAGGAAGGTCACTAAGGCTGTAGCAATGTGGCCTAAGCTTAGGCTGACCAGATGTCCCATTTTAAACAGGACAAAACCCGGCGCGGTCCCATTTCCAATGGTACATCCATCAGTCTCCTGACACCTTGAATTCAGACCAGGGAGGCTGGGCTGACCGCACGTACCGCTTTGAAATGGGATAGTGCCACGGTTCTCCGCCTTTAAAAATGGTATGTCTGGGCAGCCTACCTGAGATGACACCTAGAGAGGAGATAGGAGGCTATAAAAGGGGTCTCCACGTAAGGAACTGCGCTTCCTTTTTCTAGTAAACCATAAAAAAACTCTTAATGAGCTATTAGAGAGTCTACCCACTCCTCTGATACTAAGAGCAGCGCATGCACTAATACCCAATGAAGAGAAACGACCCGTACAGCTCCAGTGGAGACCTGCTGAGTGTTCCTCTCAGACCTGCCTACTGCTTCTGGCTGAGGGGCAAGAAGGAGAGACCCCACGGAGCCCTGCACTTGGCAGTGAGCTGCTAGTCCTGTCTTTCTTCCTACCCTCCAACCTCCTGACTCAACACATACCAGAGATGATCATTAGGAAACCAAGCATCTTCTTTTAGCTCAAGAGGACTCCTAGGACAGTCTTCCCTGGGCACAAGGGTCTCGATTTAAGTGAGACAGAAGTGGAGAGATGAGCAGAGAAAGAAAAGGGGAGAGAAAGATGGTGAAGAGAAGCGGAGTAAGGTAAAATGAATGTAGCAGAGAGCTTCACCAGGGGTACGACAGAGCCGTTCCTGGGGTACGACACACAGAGGGAAGGAGGGTAGTGAGGCTGTGGCCTGCGGAGTGCATGAAGGACATGGCCAGGGAGGCCTTCGGAGAGGAAGGTGCCAACACACGAGGGCTGCCCGCAAGACTCCAGCCATAAATGCCTCGGGTTTTCCTGTTACATGGCTGGGTGCTTTCCTGCCAGCCCTCGCGGGCTTCCCCCACCAGGTTGTGGGTCATCTCGAGCCTCAGAGCAGATGGGCCGGCCACACTCATGGGGAAAAATTTAGCCCAATCTCTTGAAAAGCAAGAGAGTGTGACCTGAAGACAATACTCTGAAGATGACCACTGGAATTTCTGGCCTTGAAGTCACCCCCAGTGTCAACGAATTCTTCCTCCAGCGCTAGGGCCCAGGTGGCCCAGAGAAAGGCTGAGCTGTTCTCCCAAGTTCCCATATTCTCTCGCTGTCACTTCTTTTGACCAGGCACAGAGAGGCAGCATGGGATTGCCTGCGCACAATCCAAGGGCGTTAGAACAATACAGATCGGGGTTCAAAGCCCAACCTCACCGGCTCTGTGACCTGAAACTCCTACGTAAAGTTGCAGCAACACTAACTTTATTACCTGGTTTGGTGTTTAACAATGAAGTCAGATGACAGGACCTACATGTGAGGCGAATGCCCCCCTGATTCCTGGTGGTCCTGCCCTTCAAGGTCGTAGGGGCCTTCTGACTGAGGATGAAGGCCACAAACACTGGACCCTTTTATCTAAGAGAGATGGTGGCCAAAAGAAGAGCAGACACCGAGGTCTGAGAAACTGCTCAGCTGAGGGACCCCAATCACAACCCTCATCCTTGCATCAAGTGGGAAACGATGCCCTCACTGGGGGCCGAGCATCCGACACGACAAGGGAGCCTAGTCCCATCCTTGGGCGACAGAGTTCCTGACAATAAGCCCAGAACACTGAAGCAGTCGGAGACAAGACAGGGGAAGGGGCTGTGCCCGTTCCCTTCGACAACTCCGTGCTGCTCGGTCCTGAGGCCCAGAGGTCTTTCTCTGAACCCGCTGTGACAGAGTAACTGCCTGGTCTCTTCCTGGGCTTAGTGTGTTCTTTGTGTCCTTAAACTGCAGAACTGCAGCACTGGGCATCTTATACAAATGAACTGAAATGTTGCTTCAGAAAAAATAATTTTTCTTTTTCATTGACGAGCACCAATCTCACTTGGTTATAATCCCCTCTGGTCATACCTGAGAGGCTGTGGTTCTCAGCTTCTGGATGCCGTTCAGCAGGTGCTCCTTCTTCTGGGATACCTCTTTTTGTTTGTTCTTCAACAGGGTCTTAAACAGTGATATTTGTTCCAGAAAACTCTTGGGGGTCGTATAGTTGCATCTTCTTTCGTTTTGGTAATACCTGGCACTCATTTCATTGACGCTGGAGTGAACATGTGCCATGAAGAGGCTAACAGAATCTTTGTCCTGTGGCTAAAGGCACAAACACTGCCATTCACACAAAATCCTCTCAAGTTAGAAACAGAAATGCAACTTTTAAAAAAAGATGCAAAATCAGCAAAATTATGCAGTGGGTTCCCCCCCCTCCCCGAAAGTCATGAACAAATTATAGTAAATTCTAGGAAAACTTAGTTCATCTTTAAGAGAGACTCGCAGGATTAGAGATGACCGCCCCCAAAAGAAAAAGCATTCAGCTTTGCTAACCTCTTCTTGCCAAGTGGGCAAAGGTCTTTCAAGTGCTCCACACACCAAACCCCCAAACCAACATAGAACACAAGCAACCACTTTTTATAACTTAATTTTTGTCTATTGGGGTGCAAAAGAGGAAACAGAGAAACTGAGACACAGTACGCTGAGGAGTATTTTTGGTGTTGCTTTCAAACTAAACTTTAGGCAAAGCAAACAAATACGTCTGCAGTCACTGAAAAAAAAAGCTGAAAATTGAGAAATACTCTATTTTATAAGAATCTATATGAAAAGAAACTAGATAGCAATGTATAAAAGTCACTTCCTCTGGGAGGAAAATAAGATCATTTTATTTTCATTGAGGAGAAGAACGATGAATAACTCTCCTTTGAAGAGTTACTGGAGACCCCCCCCCCCCCCCAGCTATACATTCTTTCCACTTTGTCCTCTATGACTTCTGAAGTAGTTAACTTTTTAATTTGTGGAGTCACATCTCCCTCATTTTAATGATTATTTATTGCATTCTGTACAAGATGAACCAGGTTCAATTAATCAAGGGAAGCCTAAAAATCAATTAATATGAATTAAATGAGCTACACCAACTCCTAGGAAAGTCACACATAATTTACCAAAGTGTTGTCAATAGCACTCCGACATCTTTGGGAAAACTGTCACAGTGGCTGGTGATGCAGTTAAACGTTTCAAACCTTCACCATTAATATCAGAACCAGGGGTGCGAGGAGAGACACACCAATCCTTGTCGGCAAAAAACAGCGGCTTCTGAGCAACACTAACCACAGAGCTTTCCCACAGTGGGAAATCCCTGGGTGGGTTTAAAATATGTACACATTGTAGAATTGTACGCCTGAAACCTATGTAATCCTTGCTAACAGATGTCACCCCCATAAAAAAATATGTACATGTATTGGATTGTTCTGCATATCCAACATCCGTTGCATTAGTAACTAACATGTTTTTAAATCAAAAGTTAAATCCTAGACTATAAATCCTGAATATGATTCGTTCTTAGTAGATCTGAGTTATAGGTACATCACCAGAGTGGACTCATAAACATCAACTTGTAAGGAAGTTACAGAAACACAATATAAATCATATCTCCTTGGGGATTTTATTTTTAAAAGAACCAGACTGCAAATACAAACACGGGCAGAAATTCACCCCCGCCCTGACTTGTTTTAATGTGAACCAAAAATGTGCACACATCTTTCCACAATACAGATAAATACGTCCCCAGCCAAGTGCAATCTTCTTACAGGGGAGGAAAAAACCCCAACAAAACCAACCGCCGCAAACCCTGGCCTCTGCCCAACCATGATCCTGATGAGGCGGCTCCTGGGCGGCCCTGGAAGGCTCTCTGCACCACTGTCATTTGTAAATCCGCAATGGGAGAAGGGGTTTCCGGGAGAGCTGGAAGTGGCCCTGAGACAACTTGTCTCAAAGGGGCAAAATAACTATTGTTATCGGGCTTAACAAAACCGCACAGCATGGGAGACTTGCAGAGCCAGGGAGCAGCTGGTTGCAATTCACACTGTTTTTCAGAAAACTCTAATCGTTCCAGAACAGACCTCTTTGATGACTGGTCTTCCCTGCATTCTCAATTTGTCACTTTCTCTTATGATAAGGTCAGTAGTGACAGCACTTCCTGACATTAACAGCTGTGGCTTTTAAAAGGGTCATTGTAGAACTACTAATTGCAGTAATTTCATTAGCATAAATTATTTATTCTGCCATTCATTTATCTCCAGTTTTCTTTGGGGTGGGGACTGCAGGGAGGAGGTGGCTGCCGGGGCTGCCACGGCGATGGCAACCCAATGCTGTATTTTTCACTCTTAGACATGAGAGCTGAGAAACAGCATTCCTGCTACATTTGGCCCCTTCACGAAAACCAGTTCTATAGTCATTTAGCAGCCAAGCAAGGGGAAGGCAAAAAGAAAAACAAGCCAAGTGCCGCTAGCAAAAGCTTCTAAATCCAGGCTCTCCCTCCACCGAGACGCCTCGGCAAACAAGGCTGTCTTCAACGCACAGCCAAGTGCAAAGATG